>PISX010005145.1:0-111393 GCA_004024625.1 Mellivora capensis | reverse complement strand
CAAAAAAAAAAAAAGATATGTCTCCAAAGGCAAAGGAAACAAAGGCAAAAATGAACTTTTGGGACTTCATCAAGATCAAAAGCTTCTACACAGCAAAGGAAACAGTCAACAAAACAAAGAGGCAACCCACGGAATGGGAGAAGATATTTGCAAATGACACTACAGACAAAAGGTTGATATCCAGGATCTATAAAGAACTTCTCAAACTCAACACATGCAAAACAGATAATCATATCAAAAAAATGGGCAGAAGATATGAACAGACACTTCTTCAATGAAGACATACAAATGGCTATCAGACACATGAAAAAATGTTCATCATCACTAGCCATCAGGGAGATTCAAATTAAAACCACATTGAGATACCACCTCACACCAGTTAGAATGGCCAAAATTAGCAAGACAGGAAACAACGCGTGTTGGAGAGGATGTGGAGAAAGGGGAACCCTCTTACAGTGTTGGTGGGAATGCAAGTTGGTGCAGCCACTCTGGAGAACAGTGTGGAGATTCCTCAAGAAGTTAAAAATAGAGCCTTCCTATGACCCTGCAATTGCACTACTGGGTATTTACCCCAAAGATACAGATGTGGTGAAAAGAAGGGCCATCTGTACCCCAATGTTTATAGCATCAATGGCCACGGTTGCCAAACTGTGGAAAGAACCAAGATGCCCTTCCACGGACGAATGGATAAGGAAGATGTGGTCCATATACACTATGGAGTATGATGCCTCCATCAGAAAGGATGAATACCCAACTTTTGTAGCAACATGGACGGGACTGGAAGAGATTATGCTGAGTGAAATAAGTCAAGCAGAGAGAGTCAATTATGATATGGTTTCACTTATTTGCGGAGCGTAACAAATAACACAGAGGACATGGGGAGATGGAGAGGAGAAGGGAGTTGAGGGAAATTGGGGGGGAGATGAACCATGAGAGACTATGAACTCTGAAAAACCACCTGAGGGTTTTGAAGGGGCAGGGGGTGGGAGGTTGGGGGAGCCAGGTGGTGGGTATTATGGAGGGCACGCATTGCATGGAGCACTGGGTGTGTTGTAAAACTATGAATTCTGTTATGCTGAAAAGAAATGAAATAAAAATAAAAAATTTTTAAAAAGAGAGCAGCTGCTCCTATGAGAACCCTATGATATTGATATCCCATCCTTTCACCCTTTCCTCCTCCTTTCTAAGACTAATTTCTCCACTTCAGCCTGAATGCCATTCCACTCACTCCTTCTACTCTGTCTTTTCACTCCCTTTAGCAGGTAAGTGGGCTCTTTCTCACCTCCGATCTCTACTACAGGACTTCTACCTGGAACAATGCTATTCCTCTCCCTCACTGACTGGGATTCACATGCTGCCACTTCCTCCAAGAAGTTATTCACATGCTGCCACTTCCTCCACTTCCTCTTACTTTCCAAGTGAGAGTGCAAACCCATCCCTTAAGCTACCTCTCACCACGCTCCAAGCTTCCCTCTATCATTGTCTATTCCATAGCTTACTTTCCAGGTTTCTGCTAGACAGCATACTCCATAAGGCTAGGGACTTTGTTCACTGCATTCTTCTCAGCCCTGGCATAATGCTTGGCACCCAGAAATATATATTGAATGAACTAATAAATGGATTAATGAAGGCAAAGACAGACAACATGGTAGGGAACTTTAGATTTGGCATAGCATATAAACTTAATGAAATAAAAAAAAGAGTCATCAAGTTTTTGAGAAACTGGATGAAATGATAAAAGCAGAGGGTGTTATTCTTTTGTTTTAATAAACTTCATCTTGTCATGTCTTTGGAATAAAAGGAAGCGCAAAGACTAGAGTTCTGAGGCCAATTAAAACAAAAATCCAAGCATATGGGCACCTGGGTGGCTCAGTGGGTTAAGCCTATGCCTTCAGCTCAGGTCATGATCTCAGGGTCCTGGGATCGAGCTCCGCATCGGGCTCTCTGCTCCGTGGGGAGCCTGCTTCCCCCTTTCACTCTGCCTGCCTCTCTGCCTACTTGTTATCTCTCAAAAAAAAAAAAAAACAATAATACAAGCATAAAGTAACAAATGCCTAATCTAGGATTACAGTGCTTGAAATGAAGTAATATTTTGAAAAAAATCAGTAAGACTTCCTGATGAACACATTATGTGGGCTGAGTACAAATAGGATGAGTCAAAATGACTCCATCTCTTCAGGATACCATCAGCCTCATGCAGGTGATGGGAAGAGAATTGAAGGGGACATGGATGCTATAAGGCATTTTTGGTTACCTGTCTAATGGTTATATAATCTGTTTTACTCATTTAATATATCCTTTGAACTGAACATGATGCCTTGAACATAACAGGAACGTACTGAACAGATGAATGAGTTTATATACCTCTTTTATTGCCTCACTTTTTGTCAGCTAAGAAACACAGAACATATAAATACACATATATAGTGTGTACGTTAGATATGTGTATACAAATATGCATATATGATTATACACACATTCCTATTTCCTCAAATGCCTTTCTTTTCAACACATGGAAGTCATAACAGCCACTTGGGATGAAATCTTTTCCTTGGATTTATCCAGTCAAATGTTCATCTCCTATTAACAATCTGTTCCAAATCTTTTTCTATATGTCCTACCAATGTATGCATTGGTTTTCTATATGTCCTACCAATGTATGCATTCCTTTTCCCTAAGGATAATATTATTACTATCTGAATAGATTTCATCAAAGAAATGAAAATGGACAATAAGTAGTGTTCAACAACATTAGTTTAATTATAGAAATCCAAATCAAAACCTCAATGAGATATCATTTCACATCCACCAGTATGGATTTAATCCCCCAAAAAAATCAAAATCAAAACCATCATACACTGCTTCTGGGGATAAAAAATGATGCAGCCACTTCAGGAAACAAGATGGCAGTTCCTCAAAAAGTTAAACACAGAGTTACTATTTGACCCAGCAATTCCACTCCTAGGTATATACCCAAGAAAATCAAAAACATACATCCACCAATAGAATAAAAAAAAAACTCTGCATGAATGTTAGTAGCAGCATTATTTATCACAGCCAAAAAATGGGAATAACTAAAATGTCCATCAACTGATGAATATATAAACAAAATGAGGCATAACCATGCAATGAAAAAGTATGTGGCCATAAAAAAGAATGAGGTACTTATCCATGCTACAATGTGGATAAAATTGAAAACCTTATACTAAATTTAAAAAGCCAGTCACAAAAGACCTCCTATCATATTATTCTTTCTATATGACATGTCCAGAATAGGAACTTCAATAAAGACAGAAAGTAGATTAGGGACTGGGAGAGGAAAGATCAAGGGGCAGTGACAGCTAACGGGTATAATATTTCTTTTAGGGGTAATGAAATGTTTTGGAATAGATTCTGGTAATGATTATACAATTTTGTGAATATGCTAAAAAATGCTGAATTGTACAATGTAAATGAGTATGATATATGACTTGTATCTCAATGAAAGTGTTATAAAAATATTATTATGACATGGCATTCTTTGACAGGCTTGTTTATAGGAAGAAAAGGAGCAAGGAAATTGGAGGGCTATTATTTTTAGCAGTGGGGGATTGGGCATATTCATACCAATTAATTTCTTTTCAAGAAACAACTCAGGAAAGCAACATATTCAGCATTAATCAAGGACAGTTTGAATGCTACCAGTTACATTTCCTCTTTGCCTTTACTTAGGACACATCCTTGTGCCAAATTTTGAATTAAATGAAAATATCTTGTCCATCATTTTACTAAATTGTGGTTTACTGTTCTGTTCAAAGAGGAAAATGTCAAGGACAGAGGGAGGAAATGGATGATCCAATTTTAAAAACACAAGATAAATACTCTTTCCTTGGGAGAGAAGTTAAAGTAAAAGATACCTCAAATTCATCCTGCTCTGAGACCCAACCCAACTCCATTTTCTCATCTGTAAAATGTAGAGGAGAATAATAAATCAGATATCATTAATATTCCTCCTAATTCCAAAATTCTATGACTAAGGCACAGAATCTAACCCTAGAATATGTAAGAGAACCATGGTCAAACCTATCCAGATGAAAGACAAACTTTGAGATCCCCCAGATGCTCAGATGAAAATCATATCTGGGTTAGTGGTTGGAAAACCTTATCTAAGAACTCATCCTCTACCCTGGATCTTTTGTCTGAAGTAAGTAAATATTGGGAAATTCAATGCAGCATGATTGCTAGTCCTACTTTCTATAGTACAAAGAACTAATCAAGATGTGTGATTAAGCCTGAATTGTTTCAGTCACTATGTGAACAGAAAGAATCACAAAAAGATTCTCTCTGAAATAAACTGGTCTGTTTGGGCCTGAGAATTGGGATTGACCAATTTCTTCCAAATATTATGTGGGTTTTTTTTTCTTTTTTAGTGGAATAGGGACTCAGCAAAAAAATTTTCAGGCCAAAGTGATACATTCCTTTTCACCCTTGATAAATATAGACAAGTTGGGGTAGTCAAAATAGAAGACTTTGGGACAAGAAAGGAATGCAAATTGGCTCCTTTGCTCTGGAACTGAGAAGCAAAATTCCAAGGACTAGAAACCCAAAGATGTGGTGGTCCATTGGGGAAGAGAGCTCTGTAATGGAGAAAGCTAGAAAAGAAATTATACTAATAAAACCTAATGAATTTTCCAGGAATTGGAAATGCTGAGCAGTGAGCAGAAATTCAGAGGATTAAAACTGGAATGAATAGAAAATGTATTTTATCTCTTTCTTCAAAAAAAATAATGTTTTTAGGGGCATCTTGGTGGCCCAGTCAGCTAAGTGTCTGCCTTCAACTCAGGTCATGATCCTGGGGTCCTGGGAACGAACCCTGAGTCAGGCCCCCTACTCAGCACAGAGTCTGCTTTTCCCTCTCCCTCTCCCTCTCCCTCTGTGTGTGTGTTCTCTCTCTCTCTCTCTCAAATAAATAAAATCTTTTTTAAAAATTAAAAAATAATAGTAATGTTTTAAAAGATCCAGGTTAGCTAAGGAAGGTACTAAGAAAATGCTAACATAAGTATACCCTAGTGTTAGAGTCATTCTTAATCTCAAATGAACTAGTCTCTGCCTTCACTCCATAAGTAATGAACTGAATCAGTCTTAGAAAATGGAATGGGTTGGGTCCACTCTCACTGGCTCAGATAGTTTTCCTTCTTCTTAGATTTTAGTTGGCTTTTAGGGAAGCGCCACATAAAAATTAGGCTTCCCTTTCCAATCCATAAATTTAATTTTACTTCAATGTAAATAGGCCCTGACATCAACTTTGTGTGCACTTTGGCTCTGTTCCAGCTGGACTGTAAAGTCTTTCTGTGTGGGGCAGCAAAGTACCCAGTTTCATACCTAAAAATTTAATTTCAGGTTGTATAAAAGGTACATATGTGAGGAAATACAAGGAAGATTCAAAATAACACTACTCAAATCATACTGTTATAGATGAGGAAAGGAATGTAGGAGGGAGACAGGAAAAAAATCTACTTTCCAGCTGTTTTAACAAAATGTCAGACGTTTTTCCAAGATTTCTAAAATGGTCTTTGATAAGATTTGACTGGTGATGTAGGGTTTGTAACTGGCGTGAGGGTGAACTCTTGCTCGTGATTTATAAGAGACTACACTGACCAGTTCAAGCAACCTATGTACAAGGCAATAAATTAAATAGAAGCCCACCAAAAGACTTACTTCTTACAAAAGTATGGAGACTCCTCAATCAGAGTTTCCAGAAATTTCTGCAAATGGGATTAGTTCAGAAATATTTGCAAGTGGACAGCATCTGGGTGGTGCAGTCAGTTGAGCATCAGACTCAGTTTTAGCTCAAGTCGTGACCACAGGGTTGTGAGATTCAGCCCTGCCTCCAGCTCTGCACTCAGTAGGGAGTCTGCTTGCGAGTTTCTCTCCCTCTCCCTCTGCCCTTCCCACTCATGCTCATTAGCACTCTCACTCATTCTCTCTGTAAATAAATAAATCTCCCTGAATAAATAAATCTTTTTAAAAAAGGAAATTTTTTCAAGTGGAAATGTGAATTTCTTGGAAGTGAAGTTAGAGTACTGTCCTACATTCTCCATATAAGGGTAACTATATAATACCATTACATTTCTCCTACTTAAATTATATGTAGTGAGCAGAATTTATAGCACAGACTCTACAAAAGAATTCAAACATTCAGTGAATTTACAGAATAAATAAGGAAAATCATTTATCAGCTTCTAAGAATGAGAAACACTTAGATCCAAAATGAAACTGCACATTTCCATCTACAAAGCTACCATTAAAATGCAGGCTGTGCCAAGCACTAAGAGAAAGTTCTACAGAGGTCATGGGGGAAAGGGAAGAAATCGTGATATCTATAGGACTTCAAGGCAATGGGAACCTGTGGTGTCCTACTGCCAGTTACTGCACATTTATTATGGCTCAACCCTCCCCCCAGGATGCTGAGAAGTGTTACTCCCTGTCGCACAGCTGAAGACACCAAAACTCAGAGAGGTCAAACACTTTGTCCAAAGGCAATCCTGCTAGTAAATGAAGCCAGCATTTGAATACAAATCTGTCTAGCTCCAGAGTCCAGGCCATTAAATCAAACTCCATGAAACATTCTTTGCCTTTATAATCTTGAAAGAAAGAAAGAAAGAAAGAAGAAAGAAAGAAAGAAAGAAAGAAAGAAAGAGAGAGAAAGAAAGAAAGGAAAAGAAAAAAGAATAGAATAGAATTAGGGGCACCTGGGTGGCTCAGTTGGTTAAGTATCTGCTCAGGTCATGAGCTCAGGGTCCTGGGATTGAGCCCCAAGTCAGGTTCCCTGCTCAACGAGGAGTCTGCTTCACCCTCTACCTTTGTCCTTCCCCCTGCTCATGCTCTCTCATGCACTCTCTCCCTCTCTCAAAAAAAGTTAAATATATAAAATCTTTTAAAAAAAAGAATTAGCTCAACAGTCTTCCTTCTTCCTATTTTTTTTTCCTGTTAGGGACTACCTTATCCTGCATATAGCAACAATCCATGTACAAATATATTTAAATTCACTTTCATCCCCACAGACTAAAATAAGCTTTGCAACATTCACACATTGGTACCAGGAATATATATAATGTATGGAAAGAAGCAGATATGCCCAAGATAATCCTAGCTTTCCATTGGACTTAAAATACTTAATGGCATTCAAGAAGAGGAAAATGCATCAAATGTGAGGTGTTTATGCTTCAGTTCTTTCAAAAATGCAGCTTTATTAAAAATAAGATTTTAGCCATGATTTTTAAGCCTTCCCCCAAGGAGCTTTACTCATTTAATCTTGCTAACAACCCATGAGATAGAATGTGTAATCATTCAAAGTATTTGAAGCGTATAGAGCATTTTATTAATTGCCAAGACAGGCAAGGTATAGTCTCACTAGAATCAATATTAGTTAATACTTAATTGACATATTAACTGCTTGGATACAAATGGATTATGCAAACAGGTTATTTTACATGTGAGAGATGTTCAATTCACCATTTTTAGTGTGGGATAATATTCTTCCCTAAGAATTGCTCCTTTTATTTGTTTTCTGTTCTTAAATTCATTTAAAATTTCTTTTCTTTGAAGACCCACGGAGTTTAAGAAACAGTGGTAGACACCAAGGAGGCTACAAAAACAAAGACTCACTCAAGAACCAACAGTCTGACAGAGAACGAAATGCAGTACCACTAAAATGAATCAAAACTGTCACATATTAAGAGATATAAATTCTTGGCTGCATATAGGAATCATTTGATGAGGTTTAAAAAAAATACTAATACTGGGTCATAGCCACGGAGATTATGATTTAATTGGTCTGGGATGCAGCTGGGCATTGGTGCTTTTTTAAAAGCTCCCAGATGATGCTATGTGCAGCTGAGGTTGAGAAGCACAGCTAAGGGACCACAGTGAAGGGAGCAAAGAGGTATGTGAATGATTCTATTTATAGCTCTTTGGCACATTACAGGCATCCTGTCCCTCCCTTCTTTCCATCTGTCCTTCCTTCCTTCCTGAACTGACCCCTTGAAGTAGAGGTAGCATACATCCTGGGCCATGAAGAATGGGGCATCTTGAAGCACTGAAGATGGACGGTAGAAAAAAGGTGTCAGAGGAGGAAATGCTATAAACCAAGGCAAGTATGTGAAAAGGAACAAGGGACATTACAGATATTTTTATGTTTTAATGGAGCAGAGTCTTGTGGGAAATTATGGAAGAGAGTAAGCTAGAAATGTGGGTCAGAGCCCAGAGGTAGGGGGACCCAAGGCAGTTAAGTTTGGAGCTGATTTCAGAAGCAGTTAAGAAACCACTAATAATTTCTGAGCCAGGAAGATATGTGTTTAAAGCTACTGTAACTGCAAATGGAAATTTAGGAAAATTCATCCAGAGAAAAGTGTACATGGTTGTAGAAGAGAGCCCTCAGAGAAGGAAGCCAGTTAGGCCACTTAGGAAGTGATGGGGATGATGGAAGCAAAGGTCAGAGTCACTGAACCGGGACTATGGCAATAGGAGGGCAAAGGACAGATTCCAGGCACACGTGATGGAGAAAGTGACAGGACTTAATTGGATGGTAAGAGACAAGGAGAGAACAGGATCAAAGGTAGCCGTAAGATATAGCAGTGGCATAATTAACAAAAATGGAAAGTCAGAAGGAAGAAGCGGGTTTTAAAGGCAGATGATGAATTCTACTTTATATACATTTGCTTCATCTGCCTTCATATCAGCAATTTGGAAATATCTAGTGATAAGTCTGAAATTAGGAATTAGAGCACAATAGATGATTTCAGGTGTCATAGAGATTTGAGTGTCACATTGTCCTAATTATGCATCATTAGAGAAGGCAATAAGTGAAATCTCTGAGGAACATAAAGAAAACAAGAGAGCACTTTTGGGTATGCTTAAAGGAGCTTGTGAAGGAAGCAGGGAGCAGGCAAACATAGAAAGGAACCGGGACAGTCATGAGACTCCATGAGAAAAAGAGATTCCAAGAGCCTGGGATCATCTATAGGGGCAAAGGCAACAGAAAAAAAAAATCACAAATGAAGCCAGGAAAAAATGCTCAGTGTGGCCAATACAGATCACTGGTGACAAAACAAAACAAAACAAAACAAAAAAACTAGAGTGAACACAGCATCCGTAGAATGTGAGCTAAGACTGAGTCAACAAAGAGTTGAAGGTGGGAAGCAAGAAAGTGGACAGAGTCCACTGCTCAAAGAGTTTGTAAGCAGAGGAAAGAGGGAAATGGCTGGCAAGAGTATTTGGAGAGACTGAAATCAGTTAAGGACCACTGAATGTACACATGTGTAGGGGCTCAAGCCAAGGGAGGAGTCTCTAAATGCCAGAGAGCAGTACCGGGGAGAGGGAGGCGAGTCATTAAGGTAAGTCAAATGCAGTCAAGGGGAGGATATTGAGAAAAGAAGATCAGATCAACTTTTTCTTGGAAATAGAAAGAAAGAAGGAGGGAATTCATGTAAAGACAGCTCAGCAGAGGTAGAAAGAAGCCTGGTGACCTGCGTTTCTTTAATGAAGCAGGAAAAGGGCACCTTCAAAAGGTGGAAGTAAGAAGGCAGCAGAGAGGAGAGGAGAAAACGCTGGCAGGGGATGGGGCAGGGCTGGAGTTCAAGCTATGTGCTTCTGAACAGAGGTTCTTTTATGGGCTCGTCATTGACTAGACAGACCTCCTGAACCAATCAAGGAACCCAGCTAGCACCAGCCACAAAACTCTCTCTACACACATTGCCACCCAGAAATCATCTGAGTTTACCAGCTCCTTTTTGACACAAGGTCTCCCCTACTTTGGGGTCTAACCCAGTACGTCTTTCATGCCTTCCATGAGTTTCCGGTAGAGTTTCAGGGTTCCTCCAAAAGGGTGCAAACCTCAGTATGCCCCAGTGTAGCCCACCCTACCCAGTTCAGCCTCACTCCATTATCTTCATGAGCAAGTCTCCTGTGGCCCAAGCAGGCAGATTCTCAGCTCAACCTACGTCCTCGAACAAGTCACATATCGTCCGCCTTCTCGACTGGAAAATGAAGGGCGATGATAATGGGGAACTGCCTCCAGCACAAAGGGCTTATGAGGATTAAAGGACAAATGGCTGAGCAATTTGCAGTTATGAAGCTATAGAAAAGCTTAGTGATCATCTCTGCCTGGCTGGGCACAGTGCAGTTCAACAAACACAAAGGCCACATTCAGAACTTCCCAGGTGCCAAAACCCGCAGAGAGCTGGCCAAATGAAGCAGAATCAGAAGACAAAAGAAAATCCCTCAACAAAACAAGGCAAGAGGAAAGAGGATACATAGAGAAAAGGGACTGGGAGGTTAGAGGGTCATGGAGTTTTCTGCCACTGAAATTCCCCTGAACAAAGAAATCATTTCATGTTTCTCTTGGGGTTACAATATATGTGTGCATATATCGAAGACGGCACATTGACCCCAGAGCCATCTAAGAAATCTATCTCATGGAAAGGGAGAGGTCTCTGTTATGCACGGGGGCCACTTCTTTCCAATAAAATTGGCTGCTATACCATTTCAAGTCTTCCACAAAGGGTTTTGCTTGTGGAGCCCTTTCCTCCAGAAAAGCAGCAACACCTCAAAGCTTTTGGGGTAGACTTTGTTTCCTTTTGCTCCTCAACCAGTGACTCACTCCATATTAACTTCTTCATGAATTGTACAGATTTTAGCTTTAGGTAACAGCCTGGGCCAAACTTTTTTAAAGCCTACTAAATGCTGAAAGTCACCAATCTTGTCCATTCTTACCAATATTCTAGAGCGCTAACTAAGGAACATCACAGCGGCATGAACCATGAGAGACTATGGACTCTGAAAAACAACCTGAGGGTTTTGAAGGGACAGGGGGTGAGAAGAGCCAGGTGGTGGGTATTATGGGGGGCACGCATTGCATGGAGCACTGGGTGTGGTATAAAAACAATGAATTCTGTTACGCTGAAAAGAAATAAAAATAAAAATTTTTTTAAAAAAGCAAACAGAAATACACTTCTTGCAGGGGAGGGGGGCGCGCAGGGAGGGGGGTCAAACTTGAATGTGTTGCATAATGTAGGGGTTCCCAAGACCCCATCCAGTTCGCAGGCCCTAGGAAAACACTTTAAGACCCTCACACGCTGGACGGTAATTACCTCCGAGCTCCCTGTTCCTTTGTATTGGAGACTCCGGAGGGGCAGAGAGTGTGGTGGATTATGTCTATTCAGAGCTGAGCCATTGTCTTCAGCCAGCCTGGCCCTGTGATCCAGCTGCTTTCTCCATCACCCAGATCTGGGCTTCTAGGTTCCAAGGTCACTGTCACTTGCTTACTGAGGCCCTTACATCTTATGTTGACCTGCTCTCAACCACAACTTCTCCTCGGCTTCAGCCCCTCTGAACTGCCTGCTTTGGGCCTTCCTTACAGTGTCCAGCTTACAACTGCCATGACCTCTCTCCAGCTGATACAGCCAACATCTCTTCTAATGTTCCTCTTGTTCAGAAGTGTGAAGAACAGTCACAACTGGGACATCAGAGGCTCCCGCGGCATGATTATTTCACTTCTGCCTCACATGCATCCCCCCTCACAGAACCTAAAAGTATGGGAGGGAGGGCACAGTGATGCTTGATCCCTGAGCCCTTTTGACACCCAGTCTTGGGCTTGAAAACTCCTTGTTCACTCCTATGATCTTCTTTCAGGGATCCTGTTCTCAACCTTCCCTGAACCTGGCTTCCACGGAGTAGGGATGAGGGGTGCTGCTCCGAGACAGAGTCAGCAGAGTTAGCCAGTTCTATCAGGATAGGTCTGAACATCAGTTGTGAATGAGTTTCAAACTCTTTTTATAAGGGGCCTCTGGGCCTCAGGTCTTATGCTCATCTTCTTAGAAGGTCCAGTGAGTATGCTGAGGTGGGTCCATGATTCTCTGTCACCATGCAAACAACCATAGGAAGTAAAATGATGACCTCTCCTTTTTAAAATATGCCCCCTCTATATGAGCAGTTCTCTTAAAGTGCTACTGCCCACCTCCTCCCCCTAAACATGTACACATATGCAGGTGTATACACACACCCATAGCCACTACATCCTCGCCTGACATAACTCTTTGCTTTGACTCCTTACTCTTTACCTTGATGGCTCTCTTCAACCCATTTTTCAAGGGTCTACCCTTATCTTGGGCAGGCTGAAGTGGGGTGAAGGGGCTCATAGTTCCATGACTAGCCTCCTATCTTTATACTAAGTCTGGCAGGATGTCTCTAGCTCTGTGTTTGAAAAATAGGAAGTCCTTATCACTTTGTTCCCATCTGAGGCAGCAGCGGAAAGGAGAACAATAGGATGTCATCCATTGACGTGTGTATTTAGGCAATACCACAAATTATTGATCTGAGTAGAATAGTAGAAAAGCAATGATTCCTACCAATATTAATAAAAATTAGCCCAGAATCATATTTACTTCACGAGGAGTTACTTTCCAGAGTAGACCCACAATTTAGTGCATAATAAAGAAATTATAGAGACTTACCAGAGTTTCAAAAGAGTAAGGAAGACATCCCACAAGGCAGCATTTAATATTGATTATTTCACTTACTTGAAATCCAGTGACTCACTTTCATTTGCCAAGCCTGTTCTAGGCAGTAATTGTCCTGATTGCTCGAAGATATCTACAGAAATTGAAAATCACAAAATTAATTTAAAAAAAAGACTCTTTCATGTTTCCATATTAAAGTAAAAACAAATACCCTGCATAGGATATAGCTATTAAAGTGAATGATCAATTTTTAATGGAATCAATACCAGAGTTTGCCCCTCCAGCAAAAATTTCCAAATAAATTCATATACTTCCAAACCAAAGCTATTGTGCTACTTTGCATCATCCAGAAATGGTCACACATGATACATCTGGCTTGACATTTAATTCCTGCTGTCATATTTTTGGCTCTCTCTGTATCGCTGACCAATATATTGTGTAAACTTCTACTCTGAACCTAGACACAGTAAATCACAGTATATTTTGTTTGGGATATTTTTGCAGAGTTGGCAAGTCTCGACACATAAAGAATTAGGAGCCAGGGTATCCTTGACAATCCCACTGTTGATATATCCCTGCAGCTTTTGCCTCTAACATGCAGTACAAGCACAGATGTTGCTAAAATACTGTTGGCCAAAGAAGCAAGTCAGGCAGCCTGTTCCGCCTGCCATGGTTTTCCTAAACACCAGCATCCCACCTGCCCCAGAAAACAAGAGTTCCCTCAGAGCCTCAGCATGTTCACCAGCACTTCCTCGGGTAGCAGCCTCCACATATAACCTGTCCCTGTCCCTTACATTCTCCCCTTTCCTGGAACCTCCAATCCCTTGTCATGAGTACATCACATCTTAACAAAACAGGGAAAACGCTTAGGTCAATCTTCCACCTCTCCCTTTCTCTACCTTTTTCTCGGTGTCACCTCAGGTCACTAGACCACAGGGGATTTCAGTTTTTCTCCTCTCAAAGTGACTTCTTGGAACAGATCAGGACAAGCCATAAGCACATACAGACTAAAATATAAGACTGGCAAGGTTTGCACTTTTCCTTAATCATTTTAAAAATGATGAAAGTCCCTTGTGTGGCTATAGCTGATGCTGTGTGCAGACATCTACCAGCCTCTCTCTGCAATAAACCCTCATTTTTGTTCCTTTTTAACTATCTTCCCAGTCTCAAGCTCTGGCCCCAGCACAGCCTCACCTGCCCCTCGCCATTTCACTTCTGAACATCGAGCAAGAGTCATCCTTCACTCCCAGCTACTTTACTCCTCACCCCCATCAGTGCCTCTCAACCCCAAAACTTGGCCTAGCCTCTCCCAATAAACTATACTCTGCACTCACTCCTCTAGCTTTAAGCAAAATCATTACACAAACTTTCTGAGAAATATTACTGAAAGAGAAAAGAAAAACTAAATTCCCTAAAGTGAGTTCATAGTTCATTCTAACATTATTGTAAAAACCAGGGGAAAAGAAGATAAAGAACCCATCAAATATATATATGCAAAAGATGGAGGGAAATATACCAAAATACTAGCACTGTTTTTGTTAAGAGATGAAGCTGATAGTAATTATTTCTTTTTATTTGATATTTTCACATTTCACACACACACCTCTGCCTTCCCTGCTGATGAAATGTGGCAGAAACTATTCTGGACCATTCTTTTCCTATTCTGCTCTCTTTCCAAGTTATACAACTAAAACTTAATTTCTCAGTTTCTCTTGATGGGTCTAGTCAGTTTTGTTTGTGGACATGATATACTACACTTCAAAGCCTCTTTGTAAAATCTTTTTTCCTTCCTTCCTTCCTTCGTTTCTCTCTCTCTCTCTCTCTCTCTAGCTCTTTAGCTCTCTCTTGGCTGGAAGTGAAGGACTCACAGCTTGAAGGAGAAGGAATCAGAAGACATGCCTAAACAGTTGGAACATCAGATTGGACTCTCTGAGGCAGAAATATACCATTAGTATATTCAGCCACTGAAATTTGGGGTTTGTTCATTACAGCACAGTCTAGCCTACTCTAATACCCAAGCTCTAGGGAAAGTATAGGAATCTATGTAGAAATAAACACACTTTGAAGGAGAGAAGGTTAAGTACGGCAATTTGATGGAAGCAACGGAGCAGAGACAGCGGCAGCCCCAAATATGTGCAGTGGAGGTGGGAAAGGATCGCCCCACAAGAAAGCTGAAGAGGATGGAGAATGAAAAGGTCTGAGAAGTGGAGCAGAGAACCAGTGGATGGATCCCTGTCAATGAAAAAGTTGTGCCATTTACCGTGCTCACTGAGCAAGAGGTCAGCCAGTGTTTACCTTCAAGGAAGAAAGAAAATCATGTCTAGACAACAGAAAAAGAAAAAAAACAAGTGTGCTAGGAGGAATGTTTCAATAGGATTTCCTAAAATAGAGAAAATGGGGAGTTGGAAATTATTAGAGAATAATCAAATATTGCCCAACCTGAAGAAAGTGAGTTTTCTGATTGTAAGGGCATATGGAATAAGCTGCACAGAAAATGTATAGGGACCTCCCTAGACACAGAAGCATAATCTCAAAAGAGCAAACAGCAAAAGAAAGCCAATGCAAAGATAATGGAAAAGTCAAGATGGTCACCTACAGAATTGAAAGCTGAAGCAATTCAAAATGACGACCTCTAAAAGGCATTGTGAAAGGGATGGGATGGGGGACTTGCTTTTCATTAGAACTTTGATCTACTTTTTGCTTCTCGTTTTTGTGCATTAGCTTGATGTATTTTTAGTTGAATTTGAAGACTAAAGAAGTAAAAGTGCTGCCTATCATATTCTTAATCAAACCCATACCAGTGAATTATGAGCAAGAGAAAAAAAAAATCACCCTACCTTCACACAACTATTGTTTGCATCAACAAATCATGCTAATTAACTTCAGAATAGGCACCTTCCAAATACTTATAATCAACATAGGCCTCTTTGGTTCTCTCCCTGATTGGTTCTAATCCACATTAGTCATTGTCAAGAACAAGGATAAAATGTATATTTGTGTGTTATGGCCACAACTGGATTCAAAGTCCAAATAAAAGGGATTTAAATTTGTCACCATTGAAATCATCATCTTAGTTTCCCTCCATTAACAACTATTAATTAAGAGTTCATTTTAATGTGTTCATACTCTGCCATTTTTCAGGGGGAAAAATGAGATTGGAAGTCACTTATAAAACAAATATCATAAAACTCATCAAAATAGGGATGCTTTTTAAAGGTAACACAATGGTAGAAAGAGGAACTCCAACATGCCAACCATAATAGTAGATGAAGCAACACTGAGCATAAAACGGGCACCATGTTTCCAGGAAACTGAGGCAAAGAGAGAGTTCTATAAGTGGAAAAATTCTAATCTTATAGAATAAAATAGACCAGATTCCGAGGAACAACAAAGGTCTTTCTTGAACAAACCTTAGGAGAAATACATGGGGTGGAGACTTACAGAGGAAGCCTTGTGAAACAGGAGGGCAATGTCCTTCCAGCAACTTCTCAGCCAATGTAGACATGGAATTGTCCCTTTGACTGTATTACTTATCATCCACACCTTCCTATCCCCAACACTCCCACTCACAAAACCTACCCCTTTTTAAATGCCCATCCTGACTATATGAGGTGAGTGATTCCCAGACTTGCCTAGTCATAACAATCAGCTGGCCTGCTAGTTAGAAATTCATTTCCCCCTGCCCTTCCACCAGAGACTACAATTTGATCAGTCTTCAAAAATCTCCAGTGTTAACACACTGCCCAGGTGAGCAGGCAAGTCTGGGAAACAAGGTGATAGGTGATCGTCTACAGCTGCAAATGAGCTTGTTCTTCTTGTTGATTATTCCCCAGCTGTTTAACCTCCCTCAGCCTGACTCCTCAAAGCATCCTAAGGCTGAACTCTCTCCAGATGACAGCCTACTCTGACGTGCATTTGGAGAGAAGCATTTGAGAAAGATAAGGAATGTAATATTTGTCCCTTGATGGTAATAACTCAAAACTCCCTGCTCCCTTCCTCCACAATACCAATTTCATCAGTATTACCACAAGAATTCACTAGAGGCTCCATATGATATATATCATGCACACGAACTGATACAAACACATCTGTGCTGGTGTGCACATCTTTTTATCATTACAGATGATGGGTCGGCTGCTGCATAACATTTTTAAAGTCCTAAGATTGCATCTCTTATTTCTGAAATTAGGGAGAGAAGAAAATCTCCCTGGGAAAAGAGCTACATACAATAGGGCATGCATTAGTTTTGCTAGACTCCCATGCTGAATTAATTGCACCTCCAAAATATTCTTGCATGAACCACATTTCAAGAAGGATCTAAGCTACAGAGAAAGAAAACTACCTTCCACACACATGGAAACCAGGAAATCAGAAGAGGCACCAGATTTCCCCTCACAGTGTCTTATTTCTCTCCTGCCATTCATGAGAAACCTGGTCCAAGAAGTTGCATTGCAGGGAAATTGGATATGAAATGGTCACAAAAGTAGAAATATGTTTAGCCTAAGGACAGTTATATGTGTTCCAGAACAAAGTAAAAAAGGTCAAACCTAAGTCAAAGGAATGTCTCAGCTTTCTCTAAAACAGAGACAGAGAATGTGTCTCAGCTGAGAACATAATAAGAGCAGGAGAGGAGAGAAATCTGAGATACAGCTTGATAGCATTCTCTTGTCTTGGCCAAGTGTTCATTTGGACTGTCAAAAGTCATGGAGAATCAAACTGCATATGAAGCTTAAAGGTGAAGTATGATTTATAAATAAATGAAAAGATCCCTAATCATGGGTTAGGAGTAGGGGTGGCCAAAATGCATTGCCCATGTACCCTGAAGTTTTAGGACGCATTGGAAGTCATGGTTCCACTCCACCCCCCAGAAAAAGACCCAACTATAGAGGTCGGACCTGCTATGTGTATTCCAAATCAGCCTAACCAGTCAAACCCTGGCCATCTAAAAAGGATTAAAGATTAGTTATCATTTCAATCCTAGGAAAGAAGATCTATATTTCTCCTTTAGACACAAAATTCTCTAGAGAGTGGTGCTTGCCAAACACTCTGAAAAAACAATCTCTCAAAATTCTTGCAACCCACTGTGTTATGATTTCATCTCATGAAATACAACACCTTTACATTAAAGTTCATAAAACCAAATCCTACTGGATCTCTTCCAGACTCAGAGAATAAGCAGCTCTGTTGGGGATGCTTAGAAAAGTGCAACACAGCCTCTTCTTGTCCAGCCAGTTCTCACCACTGGGTCCATTTTGCAGGGAATAATTTTGCTGTACTTCTACCAAATATTTACATGTGATTAATCTCACACATAATAGATCTTGCAAATGATTTGTGAAATAACACCTTCCAACACCACAGCGTTAATTTCCCTAAAAAGGATCTTTTAAATTTAAATGTACACAAATTCATTTTGATTTTCCAACCTATGAAAGTTTTCTTTCATAGAAAGAAAGAAAATTTCTGGCTCTCCTGGATTTGCCTGTGGGGGATCCCAAGTATGAATACAAGGGTCAGGAAAGACAACATAAAAGGCCCTCTGGCCAAAGAGAAATTCTCTTGAGTTTCCATTATATTCTTGATTCAAAAACAAGAAAACAGTTGCCTTGTTAAATAATGTGACAATATCTCCATGTAACATACACACACGTTCACACAAAGCAAATTTTCACGTGGTCTCATCAGCAGCTGTATATTTTCCCACTACTGTCATTTTCAGCAAGAAGGTCATCCTTCCATAAAAATTTCAGCAAGAAATCAGTCGATGACCATTAACTCAAAGACTGATACTTTATGCATTCCTGGTAGTATTATTATTATTACTTCTCTTTGCTCACATTTATCTTCAGTCTTGCCATTTGTCTCAAAGTTGGATCAAACATCACTGAGGAGTTGTCTCCATCAATCCAATCAAGACTCTTCTGCTGGAGTTCCACATGTCATCTCACATACCCTCTAATACCATCCTCACTCTGTCACATGTAAAATGATAGGGTACTGACTATCCTTTGGTATCATCATAGATAATTTTTCATACACCCCAGGAAGTATTACTTGAAATGCAGTCTAGTTTCTTGTCTTGGGAAGCTTTTCTCTAGTCAGACATTCATAGGATAGAATGGAGTTCCCATTTTATTTAACAATTAACTGTTGGATGCCTTCATTGAACTGGCATAGTGATATGAAGAGTATTACTAGGCAGTAATAATTGCATGACCCATGAAGAATCTATTCTCATTTCTAATGCAGCTCCTAAAAGATATTAGTACAGATTTCACATCCCTTTCACCTTTTCTATGTGCATATATTTTTAGGATTCAATCCATCACCATTCTTGAGTAAAAATTCTAGGGTGATTAGCTAGTAACATTTAGCTGTGGCCTAGGAATTCCAATGTTCTGTGAAAGAGTTTCAGGTGCTTTCCAATAGCATTCAAGTTTATAATGTACTCATGCCTCTATTTGATTTCAAGAATATATTAATAATTTACCCAAAATAGGCTCCCAGGCATGTAAATTCATTGTTTCCACTGCTTCCAGGTTAGTGGAGGTAAATATCACTATTCTCATATGTCTAGTGATAAGAAAAGATGGGATCAATAGGTCTATATTAGTCTTTGTCCCATCAAACCACAAAGCTTAAGAACCACTGTCCTAGGCCTCCTTTATCTTGCTCAGGTTGTCAAACATTTATATTATAAATTAATATGGAGAGAATATTTTATTCTTCAAAATTCCAAAATCCTTCTCTAATTTTATGTTTGCATCTACTGAATCTATGAAAGTCCCTGTGTTAAGCCTCTCTGCCTAGCCCCTGGAATACAAATTTAATATAATGTTTGTGTTATTACATGTCTGATAAGGAGCCATAAGCAGTTATTATAAATTCCAGTGACTTTTTCTAATAAAGATGTAAAACTTCCTGTTCTCTGAACTAATACACAAAAAAGTACAGAATAATCAGATGGTTATTACTTCTTTTAATGTCATTTAAACATTTACTGATCTCATGGGAGTAAGCAAGATGGAAGAGGAGTAGCAGACTGAAATATCATTAGGTCTCAGAAGTTCAGCTAAATAGTTATCAAACCATTCTGAACACCTACAAACTCAACAGGAGATAGAAGAGAAGAAGAGCAGCAATTCTAGGAACAGAAAATTGATGACTTTCTGGAAGGTAGGACATGCGGAGAAGTGAATCCAAAGTGATGGGAAGATAGACCATGCAGGGAGGGGCCAGCTACTGGTAAGCAGTGGAGCACCAGAGCACAAAATCAGAACTTTCGGGAGTCTGCTCCACTGAGGGACATCGCTCCAGAGGCTAAGCGGGTTTGAAGACCTCACAGGGACAGTGTGGTCTCAGGTTCCTCAGGGTGACAGAAAGACCAGGGGTGTCTGAGGATGCCAGAGATATCAGGTATTGGAGCAGAGAAGCCAGCTGCAGAGATGGAGCTGAGGAGTGAACTCTTAGCTCTAGGTTACCTTAAACCATGATCCAAGGAACAGTCGGACCACTGCTCTTCAAGCAGGGACTCCACAAGGGTCAGATCCAGAGAGACACCCTCCTTCCTCCTCCAGTAGAAGCAGCATTCGAGTGTATGGCAGGAATCTGCTGGGTTTGGAGACTCCAAACAGGGCCATGCACCAAAGATAGAAACACTTGGTCACAGGCCATGTGAGCACAGAGCACAGCTGGAGACCAGGGAGACAGGAGGGATTGACTGCTTTTCTCTGAGGGCCCACTGAGCAGTGGAGTCCCAAGCTCTCAGCACCTCCAGGCTGGAGATTAGGAGGCCACCATCTTCATTCCTGTCCTCCAAAGCTCTACAAAAAGCATTCAGGGAATAAAAGCTACTGAGAGCAAATTCAAGCAGATTACTTAGCCTGGCCCCTAGCAAGGGCGGTGCAATTCCACCTCAGGCAAACGCATTTGAGGATAATTGCAACAGGCCCCTCCCCCAGAAGATCAGTAAAAACATCCAGCCAAGACCAAGCTAACCGATCAAGGAGAACAGTGGAATCCAGAGCTAGGGGAAAGCAATGTATAGAATTCATTGTTTCTTCCAACAATCCTTTAGTCTTGCAAAGTTAAATTTTTTTAATTTTATTTTTTCTTATTCTATTTTTTTAACTTTTCCTCTTTCTTCTTTTAATGTTTTTTAACTATTTTATCTTAATAAAACC
Source organism: Mellivora capensis (assembly GCA_004024625.1). Lineage (NCBI taxonomy): Eukaryota > Metazoa > Chordata > Mammalia > Carnivora > Mustelidae > Mellivora > Mellivora capensis. The sequence continues at coordinate 90,713 of PISX010005145.1, read as the reverse complement.
TTTTTTTAAAAAACTTTTAAAATTTTCATTGTTATAGTCATATTTTTTCCCTTCATTGTATTTAACCTTATTTTTGTGTATATATATAGGTTTTCTTTCTTTAAAATTTTGGGATACAATTTCTTCTAATAGATAAAATATACCCTAAATCTAGCACATGGCTTTGTTCTAGTCTCCAGCCTAATCACATTCTCTCCTCTTTTTTTAAAATTTTCCAACAATTCTTTTTTTAGAATCTTTTTTAATTTTCATCTTTACAGTCATATTCCATCCTTTCATTGTGTTTACCCTCATTTTTTTATATATATGTTTTTCTTTCTTTATAATTTTGGAAAGTAGTTTCTTCTAAGAGACCAGGATACACCCAAAATCAAGTGGGAGGCTCTGTTCTATTCACTAGAAAAAAATATATTTTTTTTAATATATTTTATTTTTCCCCCTTTCTTCTCCCCCTGATTTTGGGTCTCTTCTGATTTGGTTAGTGCATATTTTTCTGGGGTCTTTGCCACTCTTTTAGTATTCTACTCTCTCATTCATATATTCTTATCTGGGTAAAATGACAAGGCAGAAAAACACACCACAAAAAAGAATAGGAGGAAGCAGTACCAATGGCTAGGGACCTAATCAATAAGGACATTGGTAATATGTCAGAACTAGAGTTCAGAATGATGATTCTCAAGGTGGTAACTGGGCTCGAAAAAGGCATGGAAGAGATTAGAGAAACCCTTTCTGGAGAAATAAAATCTATTTCCGGACAAATAAAAGAACTAAAATCTAACCAAGTTGAAATTTTTAAAAAGCTATTAATGAGGTACAATAAAAAGTGGGGGCTCTTACTGCTGGAATAAGTGAAGCACAAGGGAAAATTACTGATATAGAAGACCAAATGATGGAGAATAAAGAAGCAAAGCAAAACAGAGACAAACAACTACTGGACCACGAGTGGAGAATTTGAGAGATAAGTGATACCATAGATGAAACAATATTAGAATAATTGGGATCCCAGAAGAAGAAAAAGAGATAGGCAGAAGATATACAGGAGCAAATTATAATAGAGAATTTCCCTAATATGGCAAAGGGAACAAGCATCAAAATCCAGGAGGCACAGAGAACCCCCCTCAAAATCAATAAAAATAGCTCCACACCACGTCATCTAATAGTAAAACCTACAAGTCTTAGTGACAAAGACAAAATCCTGAAAGCAGCTCAGGACAAGAAGTCTGTAACATACAATAGTAGAAATATTAGATTGGCAGCAGACTTATCCACAGAGACCTGGCAGGCCAGAAAGAACTGGCATGATATATACAGAGCACTAAATGAGAGATATGCAGCCAAGAATACTATATCCAGCTAGGATGTCATTGAAAATAGAAGGAGAGATAAAAAGCTTCCAGGACAAACAAAAACTGAAAGAATTTGCAAACACAAAATCAGCCCTACAGGAAATATCGAAAGGGATCCTCTAAGCAAAGGGAGAGCCTAAAATAATAGACAGAAATGAACAGAGTTACAGTAACAGTCACCTTACAGGCAATACAATGGCACTAAATTCATATCTCTCAATAGTTAACCTGAATGTAAATAGGCTAAATGCCCAATCAAAAGACACAGGTTATCAACATGGATAAAAAAACAAGACCCATTAACATGCTGACTAGAAGAAACTCATTTTAGACCCAAAGACACCTCCAGTTTGAAAGTGAGGGGGTGGAAAACAAGTTACTATACTAATGGTAATTGATCTTTCTATCAGATAAATTAGATTTTAAGCCAAAGACTATAATAAGAGATGAGGAAGGACACTTTATCACACTTAAAGGGTCTGTCCAACAAGAATATTTAACAATTTTAAATATCTATGCCCCTAACATGGGAGCAGCCAATTATATAAACAAATTAATAACAAAATCAAAGAAACACATTGACAATAATACAATAATAGAAGAGGATTTTAACACCCCCCCTTACTGAAATGGACAGATCATCCAAGCAAAAGATCAACAAGGAAATAAAGGCCTTCAATGACACACTGGACAAGATGGACATCACAGATATATTCAGAACATTCCATCCCAAAGCAACAGAATATACATTATTCTTTAGTGCACACAGAACATTCACTAGAATAGATCACACCCTGGGTCACAAATCAGGTCTCAACTGGTACCAGAAGATTGGGATCATTCCCTGCATATTTTCAGACCACAGTGCTCTGAAGCTAGAACTCAATCACAAGAGGAAAGTTGGAAAGGACTCAAATACATGAAGGTTAAAGAGCATCCTACTAAAGAATGACTGGGTCAACCAGGAAATTAAAGAAGAATTGAAAAAATTCATGGAAACAAATGATAATTAAAACACAACTGTTCAAAATCTTTGGGACACTGCAAAGGTGGTCCTGAGAGGAAAGTATATAGTGATACAAGCCTTTCTCAAGAAACAAGAAAGGCCTCAAGTATACAACCTAACCCTACACCTAAGAGCTGGAGCTGGAGAAAGAACATCAAAGAAAGTCTGAACCCTGCAGGAGAAGGGAAATAATAAAGATCAGAGCAGAAATCAATGAAATAGAAACCAAAAGAACAGTAGAACAAATCAATGAAACTAGGAGCTGGTTCATTGAAAGAATTAATAAGATTGATAAACCCCTGGCCAGACTTACCCAAAAGAAAAGAGAAAGGACCCAAATAAATAAAATCATGAGTGAAAGAGGAGAGATCACAACCAACACCAAAGAAATACAAACAATTATAAGAACATAGTATGAGCAACTATACGTCACCAAATTTGACAGTCTAGAAGAAATGGATGCATTCCTAGAGACATATAAACTATCACAACTGAACCAGGAAGAAATAGAAAACTGAACAGACCCATAACCAGTAAGGAGATTGAAGCAGTCATCAAAAATCGCCCAACAGGGGCACCTGGGTGGCTCAGTCGTTAAGCATCTGCCTTCAGCTCAAGTCATGATCCCAGGGTCCTGGGATTGAGCCCCGCATCGGGCTCGCTGCTCGGCAGGAGGCCTGCTTCTCCCTATTCCACTCCCCCTGCTGTGTTCCCTCTCTCACTGTGTTTCTCTCTGTCAAATAAATAAAATCTTTTTTTTAAACATTGCCCAACAAACAAGAGCCCAGGGACAGATGGCTTCCCAGAGGAATTCTACCAAACATTTAAAGAAGAACTAATACCTACTCTCCTGAAACTGTTCCAAAAAATAGAAATGGAAGGAAAATTTCCAAACTAATTTTATGAGGTCAGCATTGCCTTGATCCCAAAACCAGACAAAGACCCCACCAAAAAGGAGAATTACAGACCAATATCCTTGATGAACACAGTTGCAGAAATTCTCACCAAAATACTAGCCAATAGGATCCAACAGTACATTAAAAGGATTATTCACCACGACCAAGTGGGATTTATCTCTGGGCTGCAAGTTTGGTTCAACATCCACAAATCAATCAATGTGATATAATACATTAATAAAGGAAAGAATAAGAACCATATGATACTCTCAATAGATGCTGAAGAAGCATTTGACAAAGTACAGCATCCTTTCTTGATCAAAACTCTTCAAAGTGTAGGGATAAAGGGTACATACCTCAATATCATCAAAGACATCTATGAAAATCCCACAGCGAATATCATTCTCAATTGGGAAAAACTGACAGCTTTTCACCTAAGGTCAGGAACAAGGCAGCAATGTCCACTATCACCACTACTATTCAACATAGTACTAGAAGTCCTAGCCTTGGCAATTAGACAACAAAAAGAAATAAAAGGCATCCAAATTGGCAAAGAAGAAGTCAAACTCTCACTCTTTGCAGATGATATGATATTTTATGTGGAAAACCAAAAAAGACTCCACTCCAAAACTGCTAGAACTCATACAGGAATTCAGTAAAATGTCAGGATATAAAATCAATGCACAGAAATCAGTTGCATTTCTATACACCAAAAGCAAGACATAAGAAAGAGAAATTAAGGAAGCAATCCCATTTACAATTGCACCCAAAACAAGAAGATACCTAGGAATAAACCTAACCAAAGAGGCAAAGAATCTGTACCCAGAAAACTATAAAGTACTCATGAAAGAAATTGAGGAAGACACAAAGAAATGGGTAAATGTTCCATGTTCATGGATTGGAAGAACAAATATTGTGAAAATGTCTATGCTACCTAAAGCAATCTACACATTTAATGCAATCCCTATCAAAATACCATCTTTTTTTTCAAAGAAATGGAATTAATAATCCTAAAATTTATACAGAACCAGAAAAGATCCAAAAACCAGAGGAATGTTGAAAAAGAAAGCCAAAGTTGGTGGCATCACAATTCCAGACTTCAAGCTCTCTTACAAAGCTGTCATCATCAAGACAGTGTGGTACTGGCACAAAAACAGACACATAGATCAATGGAACAGAATAGAGAGCTCAGAAATAGACCCTCAACCCTATGGTCAACTAATCTTCAACAAAGCAGGAAAGAATGTCCAATGGAAAAAAGTCTCTTCAACAAACGGTGTTGGGAAAACTGGACAGCCACATGCAGAAGAATGAAACTGGACCATTTCCTTACACTACACACAAAAATAGACTCAAAATGGATGAAAGACCTCAATATGAGAAAGGAATCCATCAAAATCCTTAAGGAGAACACAGGCAGCAACCTCTTTGACCTCAGCCGCAGCGACTTCTTCCTAGGAACATCGCCAAAGGCAAAGGAAGCAAGGGCAAAAATGTACTATTGGTACTTCACCAAGATAAAAACCTTTTGCACAGCGAAGGAAACAGTCAACAAAACCAAAAGACAACTGACAGAATGGGAAAAGATATTCATGAATGATATATCAGATAAAGGGCTAGTATCCAAAATCTCTAAAGAACTTATCAAACTCAACATCCAAAGAACAAATAACCAATCAAGACATGGGCAGAAGACATGAACAGATGTTTCTTCAAAGAAGACATCCCGATGGCCAACAGACATATGAAAAAGTGTTCAACATCACTCAGAATCAGGGAAATACAAATCAAAACCACAATGAGATACCACCTCACACCAGTCAGAATGGCTAAAATTAATGAGTCAGGAAATAATAGATGTTGGCGAGTATGTGGAGAAAGTGGAACCCTCCTATACTGTTGGTGGGAATGCAGGCTGGTGCAGCCACTCTGGAAAACAGCATGGAGATTCCTCAAAAAGTTGAAAATAGAGCTACCCTACAACCCAGCAATTGCACTACTGGTATTTACCCTAAAGATACAAATGTAGTGGTCCAAAGGGGCATGTGCACCAAATGTTTATAGTGGCAATGTCCACAGTAGCCAAACTATGGAAAGAACCTAGACATCCATCAATAGATGGATGGATAAAGAAGAAGTGGTATATATATATACAATGGAATATTATGCAGCCATCAAAAGAAATGAAATCTTGCCATTTCCAACAATGTGGATGGAACTAGAGAGTATTATGCTGAGTGAAATAAGTCAATCAGAGAAAGATAATTATCATATCATCTCTCTGAATGAGGAATTTGAGAGGCAGGGCAGGGGTTTTGGGGGGTAGGGAAGAAAAAATGAAACAAGATGGGATTGGGTGGGACACAAACCATAGAGACTCTTAATCTCACAAAACAAACTGAGGGTTGCTGGGGGGTGGGGGTTTAGGGAGAGGGTGGTTGGGTTATGGACATTGGGGAGGGTATGTGCTATGGTGAGTGCTATGAAACATGTAAGCCTGATGATTCACAGACCTGTACCCCTGGGGCAAATAATATATTATATGTTAATAAAAATAATTAAAATAGGAGTGCCTGGGTGGCTCAGTGAATTAATGCCTCTGCCTTCGGCTCAGGTCATGATCCCAGGATCCTGGGATCGAGCTCTGCACCGGGCTCTCTACTCATCGGGGAGCCTGCTTCCCTTCCTCTCTCTCTGCCTGCCTCTCTACCTACTTATGATCTCTGTCTGTCAAATAAATAAATAAAATCTCTAAAATAAATAAAATACAATCAATCAATCAATCAATCAATAAGACAAAAAATAAATAAGACAAAAAAACTTACTGATCTCCCCAAATCTGTGTATATAGACAAGAAATAACCCAGCCCTCAAATTGTGTAATACAATTATGATGAGACATGAGACCTTAGGATGTTCAATTTCTCTGAGCTTCCTCAGTCTTCTCATGTATGAAACAGAACCAAGGAGTGCCTGGGTGGCACAGTCGGCTGAGCATCCAACTCTTGGTTTGGTTCAGGTTATGATCACAGCCCCCATGGAGCTCTGCACTCAGCAGGGATTCTGCTTGTCCCACTGCCTCTGCTCCTCCTCTCTCTCCCTCTCTCTTTCTCAGATAAATAAAATATTTTTTTAAAGAAAGACAGAAACAATACCTTTTTACAGAGTCTTTTTAGTAATCTTAAATATGAATAATTATCTTTAAAAGCACTGTTTAAACTATCATTTATTGTTATTGCCAGTATTAATAAACCCAGTTTTAACCTCTCAAGGCCAGTCTTTCCCAATATCATGTATTCATTCTACAAATATGTTCTGAGCACCTATTAAGTGCCAAGCACTGCGTGATTTAGTGATGACCAAAAACAACTATAGTTTCTGCCTTCATGGGGCTTATTATAGTCTGCTTAGTGAGAAAGAAAGACATTAATTTAATAATCACATCAAAAAATGGAACATTGTAACTGTAATAAGTGCTTTGAAGGAACTGTGCATAGTGCTCTGAGAATTTATCATAGAGGATTTGACCAACAGGGGTCATTACGGTTCACTTATTTAGCAATATGAATTGGGCACATTAATTACCACACACTGTGAAAGTGCTGAGGATTCAAAGACTAAAGCATGATGTCAACCCTCAATCAGCTCACCACGCAGAGAAGAAAAGCACGTGTGTAAATAAGCAAACCAAGTAACATCATAAGAGGACAAGAGGCACAGAGGAAGAGGCAATACTATAGAGAAAGGAAAGGGTAAGGATATGAGAAAAGATTTTGTAAGAGAAGTGAGCCAAGTCTTAAAGGATAAGTAGAACCTTCTCAGGTTCACCCACGAAAAGACGTTTCAAGAAAAAGCAATACGAGCAAAGGGCTCCTGGGTGGCTCAGTGGGTTAAGCCTTTGCCTTCGGCTTAGGTCATGGTCTCAGGCTCCTGGGATAGAGCCCCACAGGGGGCTCTCTGCTCAGTGGGAGCCTCTGTCCCCCTCTCCCTCTGCTTGCCTCTCTGCCTGCTTGTGCTCTCTCTCTCTTTCTCTGTCAAATAAATTTTTTTAAAAAAGCAATATGAGCAAAGACAGAGCAATGGAAAGCTTATTATATTAAAGCCATAGCTTTCAAGGAGGGCAATTCCCTTCTCCCACCCGATCAAGGGATCCTTGGCAATCTCAGGATATAATTTTTGGTTTTTGCAACTTGGAAGGAAGGGGGAGGTACTATTGGCATCTAATGGGTAGAGACCAGAGATAATGCTAAACATCCTACAAAGCACAGATGGTCCCCTACAACAAAAGTTATCTGGTCAAAATGTCACAAATGCTGAGGTAGAGAAGCCCTCCATTAGAGCAAATACAGTAGAAAAGCCTCACCACTCATACATAGGTCAATGAAACAGAAACGCTTCTACTTCCATATAGAGAAACAGTCCCCAGAACTGGATGTCCTTCCTCTTTGGCATGTTGCCCACATCTCCATGTAAGAGACATCCAAGAAGTGAACCATATACATGGGTCTGGGCTTTAAGGAAAAAGTCTGCAATGGAAATACAGGTTTAGGGCACACCAGTTGAGATGAACTCTGAAGTCCTGGGAGCAGATGAGACCATCCAAGAAGAATATATGAAATGCTGAAGATATTTAAAAGCCTCCCACAGAACTCTGGGGGATAAAAACTCCATTTAAGAGAAGAAAGAAGCATCAGCAAAGGGAATGGGAAGGGATAATCAAAAACTGGAAGAGAAACCAAAGGAGAGTGGTACCATGGAAGTGAAGGAAGGACAGCCTTTCAAAATTAAGTGATAATTATTCAAATGAGTTGAAAACATATGTCTACACAGAAAACTGCACACAGATGTTTACACTTTTATTCTTGACAGCCAAAACTTAGAAGCAACCACCACGTTCTTCAATGGGTGAAGGAATAAAGTGTGTCACCTCCATATAATGGCACATTACTCAATGATAAAAATAAATGAGCTAGCAAGTCACAAAAGGACATGAAGGAAACTTAAATGTATATTATTGAGTGGAAGAAACCAGTCTGAAAAGTCGACATACTGTAAGATACCAAATATATGCAAAATGATGGAGACAGTAAAAAGGTGAGCAGTTGCTAAGGACTCCAGGAAAAGGAAAAGAGGGATCAATAGGTAGAGCACAGGAGATTTTTAGGGCAGTGAAGTTATTCTGTACGATACTGTATAGTTGATACAGGACATCAAACTCCATATAACTGTACAACCCAAGGAGTGAGCCCTAATGTAAACTATGGATGTTAGTTAACAATGATGTACCAATACTGGCTCACCAGTTCTAATAAATATACCACACAAGATGTTAAACTTGTGACAGGGGAAAGAGGAGGTATATGAGAACTGTCTGTACCTTCTATTTAATTTTTTTTATAAGCCCAATACTGCTCTAAGAAAATAATCTATTAATTCCTTTTAATATTAAATTAGTCAATTAATGTCTGTGCTAATGAATGAAGACTAATGTAGAAAAAGAAGCTAAATTTTACCTTAATGGCAAATTTTAATATTTTACATAAAATTTAATACAAAGGTAATATATAATTTATCTTCAAAGACTGCCCCCCAAAAAATTGAGGGACAAAATATTAAACGCCACAGAGAAGTCAAATATTCAACTGTCTGAATGTACTGAACTTGACAATTAGAGCATTATAGTGACCTTTGACAGAACAGTGAAATGGTCAAGGCAAGGATTACAGTGGGTTCAGCATAAATTAGTCATAAATAAGTATAAAATTTAAGTGTAGAAGCTAACGTTGCAATGACAGCCATATTGCAATATACAAATGTATCAAATCAAATCTTAAACTTATACAATGTTATATGTCAAAATACATCAATTTTTATAAATGCAAAAGAAATAGTATAGATTACCCCTTTGAGAAACTAGGCTGTGAAAGAATAAGAGTGAGGGAAGCAGAATAGAGATATTTTTCTTAATATAGGAGGGACTTGAATATATTTGTAAGCTGCAGGGAAGACTCAGCAAGGAAGGAGAGATGAGAAATACAGCAAAGAGGTGAAATGTCTGAAGAACAATGTCAATGAAGAAGCCATGGTGGAGAATGGACTCAATTCTTAGAGGAAAAAATAGGGACATTTTCCTTTGATATTTTAAAGAAGAGATATTGAAAGACAAGGGATAGTGACCAATTGCCAAACAGAGAAGAGACTAGCATGACCAGCTTGGATGCCCTTACCATCCAGCCTGGTATTCCATCTCAGATTTCTGTAGATCAGCATCAGGAGTACTCAACAAGCTTACACAAGCAGCTGCATGTGTAAGGAATTTGATCAGGAATCCTAGAACCTGCTCTCATTCCCCTACCCTACATCTATCACATCTGCACACCACCCTTAGCATCATTTCCTAGTGATTTGACCATAGGTATCATGGGACCATAGGTACAACATTGATAAAACAGAAGAAGCACCCTCTCTCTAGCCTAGAGCTGGGTGTTGGATCAAGTGATCTTGGGATTATTTCCTCTGTACAGACAGTGATATAGCAGATGGGCCACTGCTTTGGCTAAGGAGTGAGACTTCTGGTCATGGAGATTTTCTTTCTAACATCATGGAGAAGAAAGACAAGTCAACCAAGCAGTATTCTCTATGGAAATCTCCAATATCTATCCTCCCCAAAGTCAAAACAACCTCAAAAGATAAACCTGTGCTCTGAGGTCAATATGAACTTCAGCATGAGCCCATTCTAATGTTAACCAACACTGGGATTCATTGAATTTTTCAAACCCTTTCTGTTTATTCAAGGAAAGTTACACTGAGGTAATCACAGATGGACTAAGCAATTTCTGAAACAGTTTAAATGACTATACAAAAATAAAATCTTTATCACAAACTTTTGATCTTATAAGCATGGCATTTTTTAATTAAGAGGGGGGATGTTCAAGAAAGGTGGGAAAAGACAAATAGGCTAAAATCATATTATCCCACAGTGTTTCCATGAGCTAGAGATCAAAGGCTGAGGACCCAAGGCATCCTAATCCCATAGCTCAACCACCCTGGTCTAAGAAGTTTAGAAGAACACAGCATGGAAGACTTAATTGGAGGGTTTTCCAAAGGAAAATATTTCAGTACCATAGTACTGAGTTGACAAACTTCCCCTAACCTCAACCTTGTACCCTGACACTTTCACTTTTAATTGCTTCTTCAGCAGCCTCAGCCCAAGTCTGATCAGATTGAAAGTGCCAGGTATAGGCCATGGGGAAACCTGAATCACAAACCCTACCCTCAAGGCCAAGTCCAGGATCACTGGCAAAATGCTTGATAATAGCCTCATAGGAACACTAATGAAGTTCAAGGAGAAGAGACAATCCTAAATGCCTCTCGACTCATCCTCCTAGAACTTCTCTAGACCAAGGATGAGCTAGGGCTGGGCCTTTCCATGGCCATGTCTTATTTCCCCATTCCCACTGCCACCATGTCTTCAGCCCTTGACCAGAACCCAAGGACATTCTATGTAAAGAAAGTAGGTGGCATGACCTAGCCTTGCTATGGAATTCATTCATCTAGGTCAGGAAACTAGAAACTGAATAGAGTGTTCACTGCCAAATTTAGATCTAGAACTCGTCAGTAATATAAGAAGAAGTCAGATCATATCTCTATATACTCTGTATTAAATTATGACCAGGAAATAAAACTAACTGCATTGCTCTTGAAACATGCAAACAAGAAATTAGTCATGGTAAGGAATACCAAGATGAAACAAAAAAGATCCCAGGAATTTATGTCCTAACTTTGATCCTTGGCTATAAATATATACTGTTTTATAGTACAACATACACTATTGAACACCTCATACTAAAATCATCTTCATGTGACTTTAGGAACACATGACATGTGTTAGGACCAAGTGTTTGCTGTATATAGATGCCCATGTGATGCCCAAGCTGCCAAAATGGATCCCAGATGCTTGTAGAAGATCATCTGCATACTTGGGGCCAAATATTGGTACATGGGGCACTTCTCATAAACTGCTGCTTAATCTGTGGCAATGTCTGATTTCTCCAATTTAGAAATTAAACTCCAGATACACAAGGAACATGTGCCATCTTCTTTCCCTTCCTCTGTTCAGTCCTCCCTCACTTCACTAACAGACACCCATTACTGTAAATGTTTCCAGTGATAACCAATATTGAATGAATGAATGAATGAATGAATGAGGTATCAAAGCTCTATTGGGCAGGTATGTGTTTGACTATAAATGAATTTTAAAAATAAAAGCCCTCACTATAAGGATTTAAACAGATACAAGTTTATTTTGCCTCTGGTGACAGGAACTCTGAGGGTAGAAATACCAGGCTGGCAAGAGTAGCTCAAAATGCCACAAGTCTGCCCTTGAGGTCACAAGATGGCTGGTGCACTTCCAGATCCTACATCCAATTTCCAGGAAGCAACAAGGTAAGAGGACTAAAAGCCTTATCCCCAGCAGTTTCATCTTTTTTCATGGGAAGGAATGCTGTACCCTTGCATCACTGGCCATCCCAGGTAGAAAGTTGATGTTTAGCATTTCAACCCATTTTAAAGGGAAGGGTGAGGGAAAAGCCTGCTGGGAATGAGACTGAGTGAGCCAAGTCTTGGTGCTATCTGCAGAGAGTTATTTTCGCAAGAACAGCTTACACATACCTTGCTCCTCACTGATATTGTTTTGTTCAGTTGAATGAGTCAAAGCTCTTGGGGTTGGTATTATCAAGAGTCATCTTCATTTCACTCTAATATTTCCAGAGTCCAGTGGAGAGCCTTACATTCTAGCCTTTCCAACCATTTGAAATTGATGTGGACAGCTCCTATTTCCATCCCAAACTTCTGTCCAATTATATTCATTTCAATACCAACTTTTTGAAACTGATTCACTTTGTGAACATTCTTTTTACTCTACTTTATTTATAAGTGAGAGTTGGAATTCAAATTTAATCAGATCTGTACTCACCATCCTTTAGCAGCTTCTGTAATATCTCTGACTACAGAGATACATGCACGCACTTTAACACTGAAAAGATTCCCACAGTTTTTGCTCACAGAATTCTTTATAAATTTGCCTGGCATATGAAAAATACATAAAATAGAAAAAGAATTATTTATGGGCTTGGGAAGTTGGACATCCTTATGGAAAAAAGTATTACAACCTTATCTCAGACCATACACAAAAGTCAATTCCAGGCCAATTAAGGACTTAAATATGAAAAGCAAAATCTCCAGAGAGAGTGATAGGATACTCTCTTTATGACATATATTAAGAACGGATTTTTTAAATGAGTCATAGAAAGCATAAACCATAAACAAAAAGACTGATAATTTTGTCTGAATTAAAATTACTTTGGAATGAAATAAGATCATAATAACAATTTAAAAAACAAGACCCAGAGGAAGTGAAAATATTTCCAATTCATTTTTTTTTAAAACAGGACATCCAGAATATATAAAGAAGATCTATAAGTCAATAGAGAGTTTTTAAAAAAAATAGGAAATGGGGTGGGGGGGGACAAGCAATTGGCTCAAGAAGAAATCTGAATGGCCTATTAATATACAAAAATTTTTTGAACTTCATTTATGATCAGGGAACAGAAAAAATTAATGTGATACACATTGACACCCATCAAACTGATAAAATGTATGTCTGTGAATGCTAAGTGTAAGGATGTGGGATAGCAAGAGCTCTCCAACATTGCCAGGGGGCACTTCAGTCATCACACAAGCTTCAAGAGCAATTTGAAATGTCTAATGCATACCCCATGACTCAGCAATCCTGTTCCCCAGGAAATATCAGGGAAAAAGTCTCTCAAGTGTGCACAAGAACACATATGCAAAGATGTTCATGGTGGCTTTGTCTGTGACAACAAAAATTGGAGACAGTCTAATTGTCTATCAGCAGGAGCATGAATTCCATTCATCCAATGGAACACTGTAAAAACATTAAAATGACTGAGCTAAAGCTCATGTGCCAAGATGGATAAATCTCCAAAACACAGCACCACACTTAGTCCAAAGCAAAACCTGGTACCACCACCAAAAAGTTACCACCTTTAATCATGCAGCGTGCCTTGCCTTCCATTGCCACCCTTTGAATTCCACCCCTCCCCCCAAGTCCTCACTCAAGTGCTAGCCTTTCCAGAAACTTCCCCTGCAGTTTCTAACCTTGATCCTTCCCTTTTGGTTTGCTCTTGGTTTGCATCTCTCTTATGAACCCCACACACCAACACAACAAGAGCCCTCCCATCATATCCTCATCAACACCCTTTTCTTTTCTTTTCTTTTTTTAATCTTGGATAATTTCATGCAGGGTGGGGGGGGTGGAAAAGGGAATCTTGTTTGAATGTGTATTTATTGTTATTCCCGAGTCTGAAAATTTTTCATATGCTAATTCTGTTTGTATTAATTCTGCCTTACTTATAACATCCTTTACAGCCTCTTGAACACAGTTCCTAGCACATACTGAAAACAGAAAATTAATTTTCGAACTAAAATAAATTAAAAGCTAGAAATTCAATGTGAATCAACAAAAAAACTCAGAGAAAAAAAAATAACTCCAACATAAGAAGTGTAGTAAAATATAAAAGCATATCACTAACACTACAAACTTGCACGCTGAGTCCCTTTCTTAATTAGGTGAATGGAACACATACCTTTACTGCTTATGTGCTGCTGAGTGTAGGGGGCACCGTTCCTTAAGGCTTAAATAGCTTCTGCTGGTTTGAGGAACAAGCTGTGTTTGACACAGACAGAAAGAACTCATAAGCCAAGAAAGTCTGTGCCAGGAGCCAGTATTCCATACAAAGACTCTAACTTGAGACAGATCCCCCTTCCCAATAAACTTTGAATTCTGTGAATGTATGACCTTATTCCTTAAATTTAACGTATGTATCTTTGGAAAGGTTCCTACTAACCTTATGACTTCTGGGTTTTACAGCTAATAAGCAGATTCATAACCGAAATGATTACATAAATACAGAGTCGCTTTTCCTCCAGAAAATGCAAGGGAATTTTTTTTCTAGCAGTTTACATGGCATTTAGTGGTCCCTGGGTTCTCTATTATTTCTTTGTAGTATCCTAGAGATCCCAAGAATCATATCCAGACAGCACAGTTTTTGCTAACACCTTCCAGCGACTTATTCTGCCCTTCAAATTGAGAGGTTCAAATCAGGAATCACATGCTCAATATAAAAAAGTGCTTTAGCAAAGAAGAGCTCTAGAACTGGAATGACCAAGATTGTAGCCAGTGACCATCATGGCAATACTTTCCTCTCTTTTCATTTATGAGTAATTTATCACTCTGTCTGGACTTGGACATGTAGCACCAGCCAATCCAGATTTTAAAGGAGTGCTTGGCTCTTAGAGTGCTGACCAGAAGGAATCTCTTCCTTTAGGGATAGCCAGGACACCAGGGTAGAACTCCTAAGGATATTAACTCCAGAATACTACTTCCTTGGGATTTAACCTGTAAAAAGCCCAGCTGAACTGGGATCAGGTTTCATGGTTGCCACAGGACTCGAGAACAACAAGAAAGGACAAGTCTGTCCTATTTTCATTACTTCATCCCCTTAGGAGTATACAATATTCTGTTAAAAAACAAAACCAAACAAAATAATGATGGCAGCACTTCCCAGAACTGTGCTTCCTCTCTATATTTTACCAGCTTCTAAACTACATTTTCAAAGATGCAAATTTGTGTGAAATTGATCTGTACGTTATAAGGTATTCAAGAGATGTTTCTGCTTTTTGTTCATTTGGCTTTTGTTTTTGTTTTTCGTGTCATGCAAAATAAATAATAAATAAGACTTTGTACTAAATCTGCAATTGTCATGAGTAAGTACATTTCACAAAGGTTAAAAAAAAAAATCAGCCTAAACCAGACTTTAGTTCATATTAGAAAGTTCCCTAGGGAACTGGGTTTTACATTTGAGCCCTGATTTAGTTAAAAGATTTATAAGGGCACATTTAGAAATACAGGTCCCTAATGGGTGATGAACCCAGGCTGAGACATAATTATGATTCTCTCTGCTCTCCATTCCATGGGAAACTGCTCCCAGGAGCCCAGAGGGGAGATGGTCGCCAAAAAAGAACATAAATGTTCTAGCAATATGACCACCTGGGTCACCTTTCCAATCTCCACTGCCAATCTAAAGGACATTAGAAGATGATATCCAAGTCTTTTTCAATATTAAATTAACGAAACTATTTGCTTCCCTTGGAAAACTAATGTCAGTGTTATGTTCTGTAGGCCTTGAAGCCAATTTGGTTGGATCTGTTTGTGCTTGATCATTCCAGGCTGTCACTCAGCTCAGCCTGTCCTAAATGCAGTGGCGGCATTTGTTAGCCTGAGCTAAATGTGACGTCGCCAAGTGGGATGTGTAAAACAAGCCAGGAACGGAAAACTGGAATTTTCCTTGTAAAAAAAGGAAAATTGCTTAGTAACTTGTCCAAATTTCTCAGGAGTGACGTAACTCACTGGGAGGCCAGATCTTGGTGGCCTATCCCCTTTGAAAATGTCCCCATCTCATCACCTTGTGGGACATGGAGGAAAACCTGTTCATCAGTCCACTGGTCAGGGCCACAAGCTTCTGAGAAGCACCACATGGTTGCAGCATTGTTGCAGGAGTTCCCATTTTTGCTGGTGTCTCTTAACTATCGCAGCAAAGAACACCCAGAAAACTCCTCACAGGAGCCTGGTAATCGACAGCCAGGGTCTCAAGAATACAAGGGTCGAACATCAGCACTCAGTTTTATAATGAAAACAAGATTTAATGAGGAGATTATAGGAAGAAAGTATCTATTCTTTCCCTTGATGGTACCCTCCACACCACACATCACATACCCTCCTTACCTGCATTCACCTAAGAGCTAAATGCAACAGGATCCTAATCTTGCAAAATTTTGGTAAGATTAAAGTTTATAAAAAATCACCATGTTATTAGTTCTCAGTAAGAAAAATATACACATTTTGAGGAGCATGATGGCTTGGTTGGTTAAGCATCTGCCTTTGGCTCAGGTCATGATTCCAGGGTCCTGGGACCAAGCCCCCTGTTGGGCTCCCTGCTCTGTGGGGGGTCTGCTTCTCCCTCTCCCTCTGCCTGCCACTCCCAGTGCTTTGCTCTCTCTTTCTTTCAAATGAATAAATAAAATGTTTTTTAAAAAAAGAAAAGGAAAGAAAAATATACACACTTTATACACTCAGAGTAGGTAAAGATCTAAAAAGTTAAAAATGTACAAATGTACAAGAACATTAGCAAAGTATTATTTTGAGTATTTTCTAGAAGACTGACAGTCAAGTAAGTTCCATATGGAGAAACTATTTTAAATTATTATTTTAATTCTATGTAGCTCTGTTGAATAAAACATTGGTCATCATTACTTGCTTATTCCCTAAAGTAAGATTACTTACATGTTTTCCTAATATTTCTGTTGAGGATTTCCTATTCCTTTGGCAAAAGAAATTTCACTGTTGTAGGTTTACTAGCTTGTCACTATTCTTATTTTTCATAATTATTTACTTTCACATCCAGTGTAAGGCTTTCCTCATTTTTTAATCTTATAAAGTGTTTATGGAAATGGATGTCATTTTTGGATACCCCCAACATCAATCTTTCTCTATATCTGAACGAGTTTCATCTGCTAATTTGTGTAATAATAAATGGTCTCTTGGCCTGTGTGCCTTTAGTTTGTGAACTGGACAGTGAATTCACAGATGTCCCTTGTGGCTCAGGGACTAGGCAGTCTGAACCATGAACCACAAGCCACGCAGGATATGATACTAAAACTATCACATAAGTACTGCATAAATAACAACTGAAATGTTCCCATGATTTCCAGGCGTTCTCTTGATCACTAACCTGATTTCCTACGGCTGAAAGCAAGAATGCAGGATGTGAATGTACTTAGACCTTATACTCAGTCATAGAAGACTGTTTCCTTATCCCTAAATGTGTGATATTCAAAAGCCAAGGAGAGGAATCACCACTATATTTTGCCAAATAAGTGCAAACTTTACCTCCATATTCACCTAATTAGGTCCAAATGGGGGATTAAAAAGCGGTAGTGAACATGAAAATAACATGGGCTTTGAAACATTTATTTTATGGAGGTAGACATATTCTTAACAATTGACCTTTCAAAATTAATAGCGACATAAAAAATAAGAAAGAAAATCAGAACAAAGCTGAAGCAAATAGAGAAAATGGAAGTGTCCCCACATGAGGAGGCATCTGTGACATTAGAAAAAAGTGCACATAATGAGAAACAGGGAAGCCAGATGCAGGCTCAACCCACTGAGCACTCAATGATGGGTGAAACTGAGTGATGCATTGTTAGTCAAAGCAGGACAAATATTCTGCTGCTAAATAAGAACCTATTACACCTAAGAGCTTGTAAATATCATTAAATGAGAAGGCAACGGAATAATAATGATAATGAAAGAGTATGCCTCATTGAATATAAGTAAACTAAAATATAATAACCTACCCAAGGGTCATAAAGAAACAGTGGTAACACTTATCTACACAAAAGAGAAAGAGTAGTTCATTGAACCATGTAGAGTGAACTTGTTGGCTTTATCAAATATCTGCAGTTATCTGCCCCTAGCTGTTTGGAAATAAGAAACCATCAGAGTACAGTTGGCAACTGTGTCCAATATGAATGCCCTTCAGCTGCAGTGAAAATTCATCACATTAGTGGTAGGTATAATCTCAAAAGACAGTCATACATTTAAGACCTACCTGATGCGATCAGGTGCTCAACCAATGGAAAATCATCTCAATTTCAAAGTAGCAAAAGTACAGACATGTCCAAGTACCATCATGAGGATGTTCTCTCACGTTTCCCCAAACTTTTCGATCCAGTCCTGCTTTGGCTTTCAACAGGAGATCCCAGTGAATAAAGAGATGCATTTTAGTTCATTTGGTTGAGATTCACTTGAATACTGAGAGCTAGGTACTGTGCTTGACTCTGGCAGCCCAAGACAGAGAAGGCAGGATTTCTGTCCTTCAAGAGCTCCTAGTCAAATATGGTCCTTAAAGAGGTGATTAAATAAAACGAGGGTGTCAGTGTGGAGCCCCAACCCAATATGATTATTGTTCTAAGATGAGGAAGAGAAATCACAGGTGCCTGCATAAGGACAACCACATGAAGAGGTAGCAAATGGGCGGTCATCTATACGCCAAAGAGAGAAGCCTTAAGAAACCAAACCTGCTGCCCCCTTGATCTTGGACTTCCAGTCTCCAGAAGATAAATTCCTATTGTTTAAGCCCCCAAGTCTGTAGTATTTTGCTATGGTAGCCCTAGCAAACTAATGCGGCATCCTTCCCTATATCAGAGTTGCTTGCTGAATGCAAGAGGCAGTGAGGGGAATCGATGATCTTGAAAAAGAGCTTTGGAGGGAGTTCCCCATCACTCTTCATTCTGGGAGAAATTGAGTTGAAACCCTATCAGGGACATCATGCTGGGTGGGAGAAGAGACTAGCTGAACTCAAATGTTTTTTCCAACACTTCAATTCTATCATTTTTCTCTACAAATGTCAGTTTCTCCATGGAAGAGAACTATCACTCTCATGATCAGATATACTTTGGGGTCTCTTATCTAGAAATTAAAACTAAAACGAATGTTTTTAAAAGCTTTTACTTGACTCTCTCCGGTCCCTGCTTCATTTGGCTCCTCTACTTCTCTTTAATGGTCTCTTACTGTTGCCATCATCTTTTCCCTACTTTTTGGAGATGGGTATTTGAAATGAAATTTGAAGGACTGATAGGATCTTACCAAATGGGAGGAAATGGACTGGGAGGTGTCTTTCCAGGTGAGAAGAAGGAGGATGATATCCCCCTGTCTGTACTGTCAGGGTCACAGAGATGTAAGATGGTCTTTGAACAGCTGCAGTAACCACAAGAAAGCAGCATTCTAGAACCTCCTGATGGGCTTAAGAGCAGCAGGTATGTGTCTACTTTTGCTAGTTGTGAAGATTCAACTCAGCTTGGGGAACCGTGATCTGTATTACGGTCTTAGCCAGTCTAACCATATCTGTTGAGAGAAAAGAATAGCAAGAACAATGGCTGTTTTAATACAACATTTTCATTCTGGTCAATAAATTTTATTTCCCATGCTACCAAACCATTTCACAAAGCCACTGCTAAGAGAGAGACCATTAGTGATCAGGTGTCCCTATTCTTCTGTACCCCTCTTTGGTAAAAGTGCCAATGAGCAGTATACTCCCCAAAACATGAATAGCACTTTGATTAAAAGATTAACAAATGTGGGGGCACCTGGGTGGCTCAGTGGGTTAAGGCCTCTGCCTTTGGCTCAGGTCGTGATCCCAGGGTCCTGGGATTGAGCCCCGTATCGGGCTCTCTGCTCAGCGGGGAGCCTGATTCCCTTCCTCTCTCTCTGGCTGCCTCTCTGCCTACTTGTGATCTCTGTCTGTCAAATAAATAAATAAAATCTTAAAAAAAAAGATTAACAAATGTACTTAATGCCACTGAATGGTACACTTAAACATGGTTAAAACGGTAAACTTTGTTATAAACATTTAACCACAATTTTCAAAAAGTAGCACAACGGTTTAATCACATAATAAAAGAGCACCTCTAAGCACGTTAGCCTTCAAAGAGACTAGGGAACTGATTAATGGAACCTGTTGACTAGCCCATGCAGTAGAGAAAGGAATGGAAAAGCTGGTAATTATGTCATCTGTACCCAAAGAGATGTAAATGTTTTTATGCTGAGAATAACACTCAGTGTGAACTCATCTGCAAAACACTAGTCACACTGCCCTAGTTGAATTTACAAGGTTACGCTCTTATGCTGTTTGAATCATTTTTCTATGAGCGCTATCTCTACTGTTTCTGAAGGAGAAAGTCCAGGCCCAGGGTGGAGGGCCAGACTCCAGATGTTGTGGCTCACCCTGTCGGAACCAAATTCATCTTTCCACTTGGATTGTCTCTCAACAACTGCATGTGATTGGAAAGGAGAATGGCTCCTTTCCAGGAAATCCTTCTGTTCTGTGTTTGCTTTAAATATATAATTTTATGTTTAGCTTCACTCAGAGTAGTAACAAACTACACTGATGATACATAACTAAGTGGCAAAACATACCACTTAGTCTTGGGGCTGTGACGGTACAAAAAAATATACTCCTGCCATCATCAGGCTTAGAATCTGGATGGCTTGACAAAGCATGTTTCTAATTAGTAATGGTTACTCTGAGGAGATTACCAGTGAAGATTAATTACAAGGGTTTTTCTTGGAGGGCCAAAACTGTTTCACTCAGTTAATATTTCAACTACTTGTCATCTATGTTGTAATATCATTTCGACTTAAGATTCAAATTCCAATGACAGTAAAACATTTTTTAAATAATTGGATCTTTTTCCAATTTAGTGAGACCAGTTTCCTTTTTAATGTGCATGAAGTGTAAGTCAGATTTGGTTTCCCCTTTCTGGGATGATGGTGGCAAGTTTATTTCTGGCCCAGTCCTTCACAACTGAGTGGTTCTCCAACTCTCCTGATGGTTTGGGCTTTATTTCTGACCTGGGCACTTTCCTTAACACCTCATTACATCTATGTGATAACTGATAAGTTTCCAGAGGGAGACTCTGTGGGTGGAGTTGGCTGAATTAGTGAACTAATGACTACCTAGTAGAATGAACAAAAATAAGACATAACACTTACATAAAGTACTTATTCTGTATTGCTAAGTACTTTGCTCCTTCCACCATTGTTCAATGCATTAGTATTCCCGTTGGTGACAAAACTGAGGCACAGAGGGTTTAGGTAACTTGTCCAGAATCTCACAGCAAGAAAGTCATGAAGTCAGATTCAAACCCCATGTGGTGTATATTTTTACCATCAGCCTGGAAGAAGCAGATATCACCTAGAAGACAGAAATATCTATCTCAAATTAAGCCTCAGGATTTGTGTTCTTGGGTTGTGGTGATGCTGAAGAAGAGAATCTAAGAAAACATCTGCAGTCTTCATTTGCCCCTCTGTGACAAAAAAGACTCTGGCTCCCCTCCCCTGGGGGTCTTGAAGCATGTTCTTTCTCTTCTCGGCATTCCTTCTTTCATGGAAAACAAGAGCATCAAAATAGCTTCAAGGGTTCCTTTATCTTTCTTCCTTCAATCTACCATCTTTATCTAATTTCCTGGCAATTTACATTTCATTGAACATATTTTCATAGCTGGATCACCTTAAAATTTAAAAAAAAATACTAACCCATGAAGAACAGTAATGCATGTTATACAAAATATACCATCAATGTGGATTTCTGGCTATAGCCCCAACACATTTCAGTTTGCTCAAAGATTTTATTTTATTAGAATAAATTAATTCACTTTCACAAGAAAGTCACTTTCTTTAAAAAAAAAAAAGTTTTACTCTCCCAGGTTACATGCTTGTAAGTACTTTCTTCCTCAGCTACATAATGTAAACACACACTTAAGTATATTTCCTTCAGTATGGCCTTCAGGTAATGCTCTTATTTCCTATAGGTGGTTCTAAAGGAAATACCTATAGAAGTTCCTTACTTCTGCCAATTAGAAATGTAGAAGAACTGGTATGGGACCCATCACCTCAGGCTTCTCAGTTCCAGGAAACAGCTTTATATTTCTCTAGCTCTCCTAACAGTGGACTATTTTTATTTCTTAATGTTAGTTGATAAAGCAAGTTACAAATGCAGTGGAATCAGATTGTTACCTAACTAAATGTCATATAGAGTCTGCTCTGATACAAATCAAAATATAACCATACCAAAGGTTCATGTGATACTTTGCCAGTTATCAACTTTTCATTAACTCCAACTTACAGCCTATCCAACTATAACAGTATTTACTTATTACTTAATAATAACAGTATTTACCTTAACAGTATTTACTTATTACTTGACAATTATGAATCAGCAATAGTAGCTTAAGCACTATACAAAGCATGGAATTAGACACGAAATGTGTATATATATGTGGTAGGCATTACTATTATTCCCTAAAGTCCAATGCTTATCCACTTCCAGCCATAGGGCATGATGGCACATTCTACCCCTCTGAAGTTCAGGGTGGCCTTCTTACTGATTATGGCCAACAAAATGGGAATGAAAGTGACATACATCACTTCCCAATGGAAGTATTTAACTTTGAGTAATGGAATCACCAACCTTCTCTCTGCCTGCTAAGTGATTATGGGAGCACATCTCTCTCTCTCTCTCTCTCTCTCTCTCTCTCTCTCTGTGTGTTTTGTTGTTTGGGTTTTTTTTTTTATTTTTATTTATTTTTTTAATTTCTTTCAGTGTTCCAGAATTCATTGTTTATGCACCACACTCAGTGCTCCATGCAATATGTGCTCTCCACAATACCCACCACCAGGCTCACCCAACCCCCTACCCCCCACCCCTTCAAAACCCTCAGTTAGTTCCTCAGAGTCCACAGTCTCTCGTGGTTCCTCTCCCCCTCCAATTTCCCCCAACTCCCTTCTCCTCTCCACATCTTGATATGAAAGTACCATAAAATAAAGCTGCTGGGAATGCCAAGCTGGGAAATCAGTTGCCCTGGACGGCCCCCAATCCACAGCAAACTTTGCGTTAATATGAGACAAATTTCTGTTGTTTGGTGATGATTGTTACCTAGTCCATCCTGACTCATACAGTATTATATGTTATCCATGATTTGCATCAGACTGAAGCCCAGGGCTGTATGTGTAATTTCTGAGTAAACTAGTCAACTTACTCTGCCAGTGAACAAACATCATTTTAACTTCACCATCCTAAAAAAATGAATACTAATGTGTGGTTACAAGAACTGGGAAAAATAATTTGCATAAATCAGAGTACATGCTCTCTACTTCTATAAAAGCAAGGGATGGCACATCTCAATGATCAATATTCAATGAGATCATACTTGCACATAAAAAATAGCCCATTATATCTTGCAAATCAAAAATCTATTTTAGCTAAATTGATTCTGGAAGTAAAACTTAGACACAATATATAAAAGAGTTTCCAGCTATTTCATGCCAGATCCTTAGTAGAGGTCTGATAGGTACACAGTATGTGAACAAAAGGACCACTACTCACGTGAGTCTGTCAGGTCTATTCTGACACTCCCCTTCCAAAACTACGCCCACCTGAGAGTGAACACATTACTCTCCCAGACAACATACAATCATGGAGTAATAACCTTCAACTATGGACTCAACATTTCCCCACCTTCCCTGTCAATCACCCTCACTGTAGGCAGAAATGAGCCTTCCAAGTATGTTCTCCAAGAAACAGAAAATTCTGCTTCCCAAAGTACATTCTTCTCTGCACAAAGGGATACTTGAAATACATGAATGAGAAAAAACAGTTCAGAAAAATAAGAGCTAACCCTTCTCAAATTCTAACCATGCCATTTTTGAGGTTAAGAGGAAAGGAGGGGCACCTGGGTGGCTCAGTGGGTTAAGCCCCTGTCTTCGGCTCAGGTCATGATCTCAGGGTCCTGGGATGGAGCCCCACATCAGGCTCTCTGCTCGGCCGGGAGCCTGCTTCCCCCTCTCTCTCTCTGCCTGCCTCTCTGCCTACTTGTGATCTCTGTCTGTCAAATAAATAAGTAAAATCTTAAAAAAAAAAAAAGAGAGAGAGAAAAGGAGAAATACTCGATTGCTTTTTTTTTTTCCGTTGCAAATCTAAAATTCCTCTTTTCAACCAAGTTGATATGGGAAATATCACATTGAGAAATACAAGAAATACAGTCTCTCAGTTGTAGCCATCCTGTCCAAATGCCAGAAGAAATTATGATCAAACTTCTATGTTGGGAGAAATCTGGACAACGAGGTGCTTGCCCAAACCCATCCTAATCATGATATGCCTAACTCAGCCAATACAAAGCAGTACTGCTTATGAGCCGGTAAGAACCTGGAGAGAAAACATCAATACAAGGGAACCCACTCATGAAATTAAATATGGTTCAAATATTATATTCAGAGGTAATTTATTAAGACCTGAATCTCCATTTCCTGACATATAGAAAATTGTTACAAATAATGTCATTTGATTGCATTTTTATAAAGCTTTGTATATTCATTTTTTCTTAAGTTAAAAGAATATAACTATTTTTCACTTTTTTATGTAGATACAAGCAGTGAAATTAAAGAGATCCAATTTCCCCTTTATAATTTTGTGTTGCCTGAATATTTTACATGGATTGATTTTGTAAACAACAAAGAAAAATTTGGGGGAGGAAATCAATTCATGAGTGAAAATGAAAGTGTCACTTTAACTTGATTTCATTTTCAATCCATTCCCTTCAGTCTTCTAGTCAGTTGTCTGCTGTTGATTTGGGAACACAACTATGAAAAATACATCATTTATCTGGTGGTTAATGATAATTTCCCCTGTATCTATTGCAGTTTAGGGTTTCTAAGACACTGAATATTGTTCTCTGAAAGTAAATTTATAAACTAGACAGAATTTAATCCCTTTGTTAGTTTAAGCTGGTCTTAAACGAGGGCAAGGAACAACTCTCTCAAGATTTTTACAGAAGTTTCTAATTGTCTGCTTTCTAATAAAGCTTATGAATATAAGAGACTATATTCTATCACAATTCCAAAAGCAACAAAGTTTCTCAGACATGACCTGCAAATGCCTAGGCCTTGTTATTCCTTTCCCCAGCAACACATATTTTGCTTTATGAGAAAAATCCCTTTACCCCAGTGTAGTGGGGAAAAGTCTTTACCCTCAGAAATATGTGCCATCTTCACTTTTAGGCTAAATGCAGATAATTGGGAATTTTATTTTTACTTACAAATACTAAACCATAAACCCCCCTATATGCATTTTGATAACTCCCACAGTGTATGGTAGAGGCCCAATAATCTTTTGAATAGATAGATGGAATTAAACCCCAAGGAACTTGAGAAATTCCTTCTTTAAGGCATTAGGCTGCTAATTACATCATCTATGGTTAAAGAGAAGAGCAGGGCAGAATATTTGTTCTTCCTGTGGCAACGGATTAACAGTCCACAGAAATCATCCCAGTGACTACCTGTCCAAGTCCTTCACACACCACTAGAATATTCTAGGAAACAGTACACCTTTTCGGGAGGGGTGGGGGGTGGAGAGTGATTTCCAAATGAAAGAAATCTAGTTTTGAGGTTGTGTCCAAACAAGCTTGATCTCCTCCTTCCCTTATCTTCCCTCCACTCTCATTACACTCAGCTCCTATGAATGGAACCATAATGAGCATAACAAGTTAAAGTTTTCAATTTAATAATACCAAACAAAAGGGAATTAAAGACTTGTTTTCAGTATTTATTCCAGGGAAGAACTGATAATAGAAAACCTTAGATAATCTTGTTCATTTTGAAGCTCCAATCCAGACAAACTTGGACATGGAAAAAGGTTTCTGAACTAGTACAAATAATAATAAGTTAAATGTACTCATAAAATATACTCATAAAATGTACTACTTTCTTCTTTACTTTTCTTCCAGGGCAGAACTTGTTATGAATTTCTTTAATTAATAAAGATTTCAAGGAAACTAACGGAAAACAACAAAACTCTGGACAACATGGCTGAGATGATCACTTGATACTTCACAGACTGGCCACCTACCAGAAACTCAATTTAACATTTGGAAATGTTATTTCTCTGCAATATCTCCCTCCCCATTGTACTGCTAGAGATTTACAAACTATTAAGAAATATTAGGTTTACTAATGAAACTTTGTTAACATTTAGTGCCAATGAACTCAGTCAGAGGGCTGAGTCTGGGTATGCTGAATACTATAGTTTGAAATTACAGGTTACACTAAATCAACCAAAAACGAATGTTCTTTTTAATTTACAGATTTATTTGTTGCTCTGAATACCTGTGGTTTATGGAAACTGAGTATGTCAGTTTGAACAGGATGAATCACTTTACTGAATCTGACAAATTTCTTAGTTTGGGCAGCATAAAAGTCTACCATTATAAGGACCCAAACAAACACAGAGTATGGAAAGGTGTCCCTAAAGTCAGTTCAGGAAGAATGACAAAGGGCTTTTTATTTTGGGATTTGTCTCTGGAAAGATTGTACATGTGTACAGGAACACAGATCCCATCTGTCGCTTTAGAGCCAACAGGCTTTATTGTATTGACTTTGCACTCTTATCTGATGGCAATAAATTCCCACCAGAGTGAAACACCAGCTTAGCCAGTGACCCCTGCTGTTCAAACCAGACAATGGAGCAGCACTTTCTTCCCAGAGAAACTCTGTGGCTTCTGGACCGCCCTCTATGAATGGCCTTGGGATTTTGCTATTTCCTTTCAGGATTTCCTAATGTGAACAATTAGGAGATGCTTCATTTCAAGTCTCATCAGCGGTTGCAACACATCACTGAGCAATAAACTGCTGGGACCCCAGAAAGAGACAGGAAAATTGGAAAGAAGGAGACAGGGAAGAGGAAAGGGAAAGTATCCAGCAGAGCTCCTTACATATATGAGGTGCTCAATAAATAGTTTTTTTTTTAATTAAGAGTGCCAAATGAACTAAATGTACACAGTTGACACAAATTTCAACGTTTTGAACCCCAAAGATCAAAGAATTACTATTGGTCCAGCAAATCGGAGACTTTATGCTGTGAACAAAAGAACAAACTGTTGCTGGGAAGGACATGTACACTCCACAAATGGAATTTCCTTCCCAGAGCTCCGTGTCACTGAGCTAGCTGCCCCCAGGTGTTTTGTTGGGTTGGGTTTTATTTTTGGTTTTATTTTCAAAGCAGAAGCACTCCAGGGCTGCAAGAAGGACATGCCATGCCCAAGCCTCATTCTTTCTCCCCAAATGTCTAGGGGCCATTTTCTCATTGAGGTAACAATAAAAGAAACAGAACCGAGTCTTTCCCGAAGCACCAACCACAGACAGCCTCCATGATGTGCCTGAGAAA
Source organism: Mellivora capensis (assembly GCA_004024625.1). NCBI lineage: Eukaryota > Metazoa > Chordata > Mammalia > Carnivora > Mustelidae > Mellivora > Mellivora capensis. The sequence goes on along the minus strand of PISX010005145.1, from coordinate 63,547 downwards.
AATACACTATAAAACATCTTTCTAGATCCATCCCAAACCGGTGTTTGACTAAAACACTCAGGCAGCTGGGGAGGAGCAAGAAAATGATCTGTTGCGGTAGATTATCACTGCGAGTGGAACTAGTTTTTGGTTGGTCGGTTCTTGTTTCGTTTTTGTTGTTTTTTTTGTTGTTGTTATTGTTGTTTTGTTTTGTTTTATCTTTTTGGAGCGCCTGTTTTTAATCATTGTACTGAGCTCAAAAGTATCCATCCACTGCCTTCAGGCTTTTCTAAAAGAGCAAGCTTGTTGTACTTGGTACAAAAGAGGCCTCTGAAAATTGGGGTGAGGGTGTCCACACTAGCTTTGGACCCACCAAAGAGCTCACTTTGGACTTACCAGAGAGCTAACATGCCTTGCAATTACAGCTCTCTCGGGGCCACCTCCTTCTCCGCCAAGTGGCGGTCAGGGAAGGCCCGGGGACCACTGCTGTTTCACCCCCAGAGAACCGTCGCCCCGCGCCAGGGCTCTGGCACAGAGCGCACCAAAGTCGTGGTCTCCGGAGCCCCTCCCGCACCCTTCCTCAGCCAGTTCGCCCCTCCTGGGGAAAAGAGGGCACCGAGTCCGAACCTCCCTAGACCCTTCGTTTGCTTTTTCAGCTCCAAATGGGAGCCCGCCGGCCCCTTGAAACCTGAAAGCAGCAGAGAGGCTCAAGAGTTCGGGTTAGCAGTCGGTCAGCTGTTGGTCCTCCGAATCCACTCTTGTTTTCTTAATGTGCTAGGCAAGGGCTTTCGCGTCGCAGGCCGGGACCTAGGTAACGGAATCCTTGTCGGATCCCTTGGGGTGCGCAGCAGGGAAGCGGCTGGCTCCTGCCCCGCGTGCGCCTGCGGCAACCAGCTTCACGTCCAGCTGCAGTCCGCGCCCTCACTCTTGAGCGCAAGCAGAAGGAAGGCCAAAGGCGAAAGAACAAGCTAATCTCTCCCTCCTCCCCGCCCCCCCCCCAAAAAAAAAGCCAGCCTCACGGCCAACTTCTAGAAACGCAAAAGATCTCTGAACCTCAACAGCGTGCAGGGAGCAACTGCAACCCTAGAGGGACCCTCTATTTTGGGAAATGGCGCCCCCAGATGGCTGCCGCGAATCCCACGGAAGGATGCTGGGGCTAGATCGCCTCTCGGATGGCCGGGAGCCGGGAAGGCCCGGGTCCCCAGTCCCGGGACGAGGCTTGACGTCACCCACCCGGCCGGCCTGCGCGCGGATGACAGCCAAGCGACGACGCTGGTGGAGACACCCAACAGGTCCGGACGCGCCGCCAAAGGCTGTCCGGACCGGAACTGCACCCAGCGGCAGCACGCGGCATACCAGCAGTGCACCTCACTGTGTGACCCGGCTCCAGTCACTTAGTAACCCCTCGGGTCTCAGTGTCCCCGTGACACTTGCAAAATGATAATACCCACACCCACCTGTCGGGGGGCAGTGAGGATTTCGGGAGACGGGGTGCCTTCAGCCGGTGTGTTAGTGTGGCCTATTAGCGTGGGCGCGGCTCGCGGTTCCCCGCGCTTTCTCAGCCTGCTCCCGCCCTGCCCTTCAACCGGGGTCATCCCGACTCAGGACTCGTCTGCCATCGCGCCTCAACGCCCCCCGGGAGGCCGCGCGTTTTAGCAAGGAGCTTCGAAACGCAAGCTTTCCAGTCTAAAGGAAGGGCGGTCAGCGGGACCGTCAAGCTTGTTTCCAACTGAAGACTGCCCCTCCCTAGCCGGTGCTGGGCTTTGAGAGTCTAGAAACTGGCATGTTGTTCACGTGGTTCTCCCCCTTCTCGCTCCAACTCCTCAGAAGAGTCAACGTTCTGGAGCGCGGCCGGGAGGCGCCATTTTCCAGGCTCTGCACTCCCCTCGCAGGTGCAGGGCCCACCAGCCCCCCCGCTTAGAGACCCTAGCTGCAGGACTGAAGCTCCCTCCGAGCACGACAGTGAAGACCTGCCGGCCCAGACACTTGTGGTGGTTCTGGCGACACTGGCGGGAAGGCGGTGCCTGGGGATTCTTCAGTGCTTTGACTACAGGCAGGAGAGCGGGGCCAAATCCAGAACACAGGATGGTTCGAGGCTCTTCTTCAGGCCTGCAGCATTTGGGTGGGATTTCGTTCCCACCCAAATGCGGGGCGGGGGGGTGGAGTGCACGGAGTGGGGGAAAGATGGCCAACCCTATCACCGAGAACTCCTGGTCAGCCCCCTTTAAGCCGACTGAGAGGCGAGCACCCACTTCCGCTCACCCTGGGTGTGTGATTACCGTTTCCGTTCCTAAAACGAGCAAATACTGAATGGTTGGGGCGGGGAGGTGCACTGGCTCCCGGTTTGTAAAAGCAAAAGCCTCTGTTGGCCTTCGCTGGGTGGCGAGGCTCTGAGGAGGCCCCGAGGCCCGAGCGCCAGCCAGGAGCGCCGAAGAGTCTACCGAGGGAGGCGCCGCCGCGGCGCTGCACCACGTGCGCGCCCTCTCCGCGGTGGTACAGCGACCCCGGCTGGGGAGGCGCTCCGGGACCGTCACCCAGCATCTGCGTTCGCGCGGCTCTCACACAGGCAGAGGTCTTTGCTCGCGTCCTGGCCTCCGTGGAAGGTTATTTTCTCGTCCCCCTTCAATCATCTGGTCTCGTGGACGCGCCTGTCACGCGGACACGCGCTTGGCCGGGCGTGGGGGGAGCGAGAGGGTGGCTGAATGGAAAGGGAGTGGGGCGAGACTCCAGGTGGGGAAGGAAGACGCAGTCTGCGCAGGATGAGATCTACGTTGGGTGGTGCAGGTGCGATGGGGGCTCCGCGGGCCTCAGAACCTGACAGGTCAAGGCGGGACGCGGCGCGTGGCGGTGATGGAGACACCGGCGCGGCTCCCGGCGCCCCCTGGCGGCGAGTGGGGCCGCGCGGGCTGCGGAAACAATGCCTTGCGCCGCGCCCACCCGCGGAGCGCCTTGCTGCTCCGGGCTCCTGGGTGTGCGACGTTCCCCCGCCTAACCCGAGCGCGACGGCTTCGGGGTCCTTGGTCCCGCGCTAGGAGGTCTGAAGGGCCGAGACGACCCCAGGGGAGGGCGTTGGGGCTGAGGGCGGTGGAGGCGAGAGAGCCCCCTTTCCCGCCCCAAGGGCCAAGTCCTAGATCTCCCAGAGCTCGGGTTCTGATTAAGTACTTGAGTCGGTGTGCTTGCGTCTCATGGGTCTATTTTCAAAACACTTTGTGTTGGGGAGCGAGGGTTTTAGGCCCCTTGGTGCTTTGTTAGAAACGTAAAGAAAGACCCAGGGCTAGTTCCGCGAAGAGCGGTCTTTTGCTGCCGCCCCAAGCCCTTCCCCAGAAGATCACCCGGGTCAAAGAAAACATGGAAGCTGGACTTTTAGGGACGTAGATTCTTGGGAGACCAGGAGATGCTCTCCCTCCACTTCCAGACGGCGATTTTCCTGATGTGTTTACGGCCAGGAAGAGGTCGGAAATAACATTGAGCTGGCTCTCCCCATCCACCCGTTTAATCCCTCCCTGAAGCACTGGGACCCCACCGCAGGCGGGAGGACTTGAATCTGAGAGACGGAACAGGGGAATAGGGAAGCTGCGGACAGAGCCTGTGGAGAGCTCGGAGAGGCCGGAAAGTAGTAACAATGCGCGCCCTTACATATGAAAGAACCTTGGCGCGGTCGCTCTCCCGGGATTATCTGTTAGGACCCGCACTGCCAAAGCGCTAGGGAGGCTGAGGGGGCGGAGACGACCTGCCCCTAAGGGGACTTGGGCGATTAGGGGGAAGGAGTCCCCCCGCCCCGCGCGCGCGCACACACACACACACACTTTCTCTTCTGGCACCCAAGTCCCAGTTTCCAGTTGTAAACTTACTGTTTGCAGTCCTTAAGGGCAGAAGAATCCTAGCTCCACGAAAGCAAAGGCCGGCCTGTCTGTTCACCTTTTGCACACTCGATACCCGCCGATGTGTGTAGGATGAATGAACCAACGCTAACAAGGCCACGACTGGCACTCGTGGATCTCTAGGCAGGGCTTCTTCCTCTGCCCCCTACCCCTTCCCAGGCTGCCCACCTGACGCATTTTCTGCGAGTCCAACGCGCCTGGCACTAGTCTTTCCAAACCCGGCCCATACAGAGCGCCGCGCCACACAGGGGCCTGTGTGTGTTAGGGCCCGCACTGCTTTCGAGAATTGAGTCATCCCTTTCATTTAAGGAAGGGGGGAAGGGTCAGGTCTCTTTTTCAAAACCGGGAAATGGTGGGCAGTTGTGTATGAGTCTGACGACATTCTGCAAAAGCATTTCCACAACGGCAAAAATGTAGAGTTACTCCAACAACCTAACAACCCCAACGTTTTATTCTCTTTTCCGCGTAAGTTTTGCTCGCACGACTTTATTTATAATTCTGATTTTTTAAATGGCATGGGAAATCACACCGTATGGAGATGGGCCAGGCTGGGAACTGTGGCTGGACAGTGGAGAGGAAACCACGCTCGCTCGCCGAGGCGGCCTCGAGCGAGCGGGTCCTGGGCGCGAGAAGTCACAAAGAGCGCGAGGGCTGCGGCTCTCGGCTCCAAGAGATGCAGCTTCGCCGCCGAGCAGCTCCGGAGTAGAAGCAGAAACTTAAGGCCGGAGTCAAACAAGCCCGGACCTGAGCCTCGCGGGGGGCGGAGCGCGTTCCCGCCGGGACCTGGTGGCCAGGCCGCCGATTGCATCCCCCGCGGTAGCCCCATCTCCTGCAGCCCGCGCTCCGCACGCCCACCCGTGGGGCGCAGCTGCCAGGCATGTCTATTTGTTTGTTTGTTGTTTAAAGCAATCCTGGAGCACACGATCAGCAGCATCTGAAGGAGGCGGGGGCAGAATTCCCTTCGAGGGAGCGCGAGAGGGGCATTCTCAACGGAAAACCAGACCAAAAGAGTAGGTGACCAACCCTCCTCGGATTACTCTCCCCTGGCTCCTCCCTTTCTCCCCCCCAACCTCCAGATTTGCATAAAAAAGGCCAAGAAAACTCTGGCTGGGCCCCAGCTGCAGTTCACTCTGCTCCCCCCGGGTTGGAGCCCCCCGGAGCTGAGCTCTGGCTTGCCGCACCAAGCCGATCGGACAGCGTCTCTCCCGCGCAGTCCCTGCGCCAGGCGTCTCCGTGCTCCCGTCGCCCGACCGCCGGCTTTCCAGGTCCCCGAGCCGCGCAGAGCAGAGCCTGAGGGCCGGGACACCCTCAGCGCCGACTGCCTCCCGCTTCCCCGGCTCCGCTCTCCACCCCGCGGGGGTCGCGCGCCCACGATGCCGCAGGGCCCTGGCTCACTGCTGCTGCTCGTCCTCGCCTCGCACTGCTGCTTGGGCTCGGCGCGCGGGCTCTTCTTCGGCCAGCCCGACTTCTCCTACAAGCGCAGCAACTGCAAGCCCATCCCGGCCAACCTGCAGCTGTGCCACGGCATAGAGTACCAGAACATGCGGCTGCCCAACCTGCTGGGCCACGAGACCATGAAGGAGGTGCTGGAGCAGGCGGGCGCCTGGATCCCGCTGGTCATGAAGCAGTGCCACCCGGACACCAAGAAGTTCCTGTGCTCGCTCTTCGCCCCTGTTTGCCTCGATGACCTGGACGAAACCATCCAGCCGTGCCACTCTCTCTGCGTGCAGGTGAAGGACCGCTGCGCTCCAGTCATGTCCGCCTTCGGCTTCCCCTGGCCGGACATGCTCGAGTGTGACCGTTTCCCCCAGGACAACGATCTCTGCATACCCCTCGCTAGCAGCGACCACCTTCTGCCGGCCACCGAGGAAGGTAAGCCTTTCCCCGTATTCGCCCCCCGCCAACCCCCCCCCCCCCGACCCCGGCTTCACTTCCCCGTTCACACCCAGCTCCGCTAAAGGCTTTCTGGGGGAGAATCTCGTGGCCCACACCCATATCCTGATGTGTCCCCGCCGCAGGTGCCAGTCCCAGGAGGGGCAGACGCCCTTCTAGCCCTCGTGTGTCATCGGGACAAATTTGAGACACCACACACCGCCCCCTCCCCTGCCCAAGCCTCCTAATCCTTCCCAAGTTACACCAGTTGCTTTCTTAGAGACAGTTAAAAGAAAAAAAGGCGGGGGAGGGGGGCGCGGGGTGAGGGAGAGAAGGAAATGAAGAACTGAAAGGCGTTTTTTCCTTAGAGATATGCAATTATTTTTAAAGATGTTGGTCCTGGTGCCACAATTCTGAGAGCGCTGGAAATGATCCTGTGTGGAGTGGATAGTGAGCACCCTGGCCAGAGGCTCCTTGCCCAGCCCCATGCAACACGTTCTTAGCATCCGGCAGGATTCTAGGCACCGAAACATTCCTTTACAGGCAGGTTAGCCAAAACGCACAGACAGTCCTTGAAGGCATTTGTTGTTGTTGTTGTTGTTGTTCTTTGCTGACTTAGGTTTTGGAAATAAAAGCCAGACTGTCTCAGAGCATGTTGAAAATTGAGCACTGGTTGTACTGCTCCAGTATCTAAGGAAGGGGGCATAAAGGGAATCTCCAGGAATCATTTTTCTATCACTAATCAGTTTATATCTTAGGAGTGGTTTTAATTAACTGGAGAAATTTTGAGCAAAAGATAGTTTCCCGGGTTTTTAGAAAACAGAGGGGGAGTTCCTGTGCAAAAAAAAGCAAAACAAACAAACAACAACAAAAAAAAAAAAAAAAACCATCAAAGCAATGAAAACCTCATGGGTTCTTGATATTCTTCCTGAAAGAGAAATATACACAATGTGTCTAAACTGATTCAGGTCCCCCCTCCCCCATGGAAAGGGAGCTTCCTAATCCCTTGCAGGGCTCCTGCGGCCTCTCCCTTTCAATCTTTAATTGTTTTCCTATAGCCATCATTGGTTAAAGAAAATGCACAGTTGTTTAGCAATCTTTCCTGGCAGGCACCTCCAGTTTGCAATCATCTTATTGGTTAGATTTCTAATTTATTGCAAATGTTTGGCATATTTCAAACATTTGTCCAACATATACCACAGACCAGCCAATACAGGTTAGTAACATTTTATATACATTCCTAGAGCTCCTAATTGGATATGTTTCATTTTGTTTGAGTGAAGGGAATTAAGGACAGTTTTATGTGTGTTACTTTTGTTTTTATTTCTTTCCACCATCAGCACCAACATTATAACCGTTTCTCCAAATCTCCATATTCCCTCTTCAAAATAAGTTAATGGTCTTCAAAACTATGCTCTGCAATTTTTCTAATTTGATACATATCTCTTATAAGTCACAAAGCTTTTTTCTGTGAAAATTCACTTTCATATTAATGAAAGTCAAATTTTACCTAAATTTTATTTTTATTTTTTAAATGTTTTATTTATTTGATAGAGATAGAGAGAGGGAGAGAGAGCACACACAAGCAGGGAGAGTGGGAAAGGAAAAAGCAGGGAGCCCCATGAGGAGCTCCATCCCAGGACCCCAGGATCATGACCCAAGCTGAAGGCAAACTTTTAACCAACTGAGCCACCCAGACACTCCTTACCTAAATTTTAGACCTAGCATTAGAACATTTATAAATGCAAGAGAGGGAATAGTATATTTCCCCCACCCATCACCCACCCAAATCAGACTCTTAGAAGAGCCTTTAATACGCTCTCTGCTTGTCCTGCTAACACATATTCCTACATTTGCTCAGACCCCCATAGACAGTTTGCTTCAATTATGATCACTTCAGAAAAAGCTTTGGGTTTTTTGTTTGGCTGATTGTTTATTGATTTGGGGGTGGGGGGCATTGTTTTTGAGAGTTTGAAATGGACAAAGAGGAGCAAGAAGAACCTGCACCAGGAAGGAAGATAACAATGAAATAAAAGCAGCTTAACTCAGCCACACACTTGACAGAAAGCCCATGGGCAATACGGAACCCGTGAGAGCAGTTTGCCGCAGTTGCTGAGGTGTGTTTCCAAAGAGCCAAGAGCCCCAACGTAACCCAGACAGCCCTAGCCACTTCTTCCAGCCCAGATTTGAGAATATCTTGAAGCCCCCCACCCCAAGATACAACTCTCCTGACCTGACCTTGTGTCATGCAACTGAAAAAGACAATCTTGTGGCCATATTTTGTGGTAACTGATTTACCAAAACCCCTCCAGTTTCTTCTGGGGTGTTCTCTTTAGAGAGGCTTTGGGAACAATTTTTCAGAGACAGAATTTGTCTCAGGGGTTGGAAGAGCTAAAGAACCAAAACCCTCTGCACACTCTGCCCACAACACCATTTGGGGGGGCGGGGTGGTAATTTGTCATTTATTAAACACAACTATAGGCATTCTTGTTTTGCCCATCAAAAAATGGGAGTCATGGAAGACTTTCTTAGGATTGAGTAAGCCTTTTCAAAGGAGGCAGAAGCTGGGGTCTTACCTTACAATTGCTGCTCTTGTCTGGATAAGCACCTTTGAGTTTATAAATGCCACCTGCTTTTCCCCTCTAAGCAAATTTACTAATTTTTTCACATTTGTAGCTCCAAAGGTATGTGAAGCCTGCAAAAATAAAAATGAGGATGACAACGACATAATGGAAACTCTTTGTAAAAATGATTTTGGTAAGTAATATACCTCCACCAACAAAAGATTTCACATTCAAAAGTTTTATTTACCAGTAAAACTTTAAGGAACAAATCATTAAGATATTACTGGGTAAGACTTGGGTAAAATACCATCATAGCTCATCTTTCCCAAAGACCTCTAACTCGCTCTATCCTAGTTGTCTCCCTATCTTGCCCTGAGTTGTATCTTATTAGGTGAGATTCATTGTTCTGTTAAGCAATAATCAAATAATGAGAATTACTCAAATTAGGAATTTTCGATGGCACATTTTTCATTTCACTTTGTCTTTTTCTTGCCAATAAGCATAATTTTGGCCAAGTTCTCTTTCAGTCACTTTGATGTGAGTACCAGGAATAGAAACATGTAAATATTAGCCCCAACAAAACAGATTCAAGGCATTAAGTCAGCCAAAAATAAAAATTTACTCCAGCATCAAAGATTTTTACCATATTCATAGCCCAAAACACTTTGCTCCTTTGCATCCCATCACTAGTGACTAGGTGACTAGTGACTACATCCAAGGTATTTAAATTTAAAAAGAAGAACAAAATACAGTTTTGGAATTTCCATTGGCAAAATACATGAAAGGTGCCATGATGACACAGTGCTTGGGGACAATAATGTGTGTGATTTGTTACCCAGGTTCATAGTGTGTAAGTGACTCCCCTTAAGAGAGTATTTAAGAGGGAAGAGGAATGGAGACTGTCCACACAGAGCTTCATCAGCACCTCTCCACTATCCTGAGGGCCCCAAGGTGAGGTCAGGAGCCCAGCTAGACACAGAACCCGTGCTAACTTTGGAGTGGTCATGGACTTCACCCAGACATTCACTGGGACATTCTTGTCTTCATCCCATTCCAAGAGTTGACACCTTTTGATGTTTTTGAGAGGCTGGTATCCTTTAAAAGTATTCAGGCAGAAGGCTGAACTTAACTGGTAAGCAGATACAGTTCCTGTTCTATCAAACAATAATGGAGTCTAACAGATCTATATTAACATCTCTGTGTACTCAACAAAGTCCTTGAAACTGAGAGAAATCACTTGAGCACTCACTGCTGGGGGCTTCTGGGGGCTGCCTCCCCACTCTCTCCTTACAACTTACCATTTCAGCAATCTCAGACCGGATCAGGTCCCTGAAACTCTGGAAGCAATCCAATCACTGTTCCTTACAACCCTGGCTCTCTTCCAAAATTGTCCTGAGTTTAACTTCAGCTGATCCTAGAACAGCCATAGCTTTAGGAAAAACTTCACACTGCCAAGGAAGGGAAAAAGAAAGGAGGCAATCTGAAGTCCTAACCAATCTGTCCCCTCAGGAAGAACCACAAATGGGATGATAGGGTTTCGGATGTCTATATTTAAATATACACAACTGTAAGGAGTAGAAGGCCAGGCATGCTGGTAGCAGCAATCTCAAATCTCCAGAGCCTTAACAAAACACACTTCCTGAGCTTCCATGCTACAAGATTTGATTAAGGGGAAAATGGAAAAATGTAATTTTAATAAAATGTATATAAAATATCATTTTCTTCTGGCAGCTTATGTCCTTTGCACTAGATTTAATCCAGATCTCTCTCCTGACTTTCCATGAAAAAGTTAGTGATGTCATGGGGCTCTAAAATGATTGAACTTAGGGCTTGTGCACACACACCCACATATTAATACTTTATGGCTTCCCTTACAAAAGACCCACTTCCTAAGGATGCTCTATCATGACCTAGGCCCCTGAAAAATGTGTGTGTGTGTCCTACTGTTCTCTCTCCTTAGAGGAGAAAGCCTTTCAAAAGAACATCGATATCATCTCATTTAAGGTATCACGCACACAGATTACCTCACTGCTCTGTTTTCTATTTCCCCACATTAGTTTTGTCTCAGAAAGGATAATGAACCTGAATTGTAGGAAGTATATCTTATACTCCTGGTTTATAAGCAGTATTCTATATTGCCTCTCTACTTTGGAAAGTAATGGAAAGGTAGAAGGAACAAGGATAGAAATCTAATATAATTAACTTAAGTCATCCATGAAAGCATCACACTCTTTCCCCACTGAAGTACAGGGAAAATGTCGGAGGCCTCCTCACTGCAATGGTAAAAGTACTGGTGCAGAAGGAATTGCCCAGAACTGCTTCCCTGTGCATGCAACCTGCTGTTGGAGCAGGTAGTACCATTACCCTTGCCTCCTACCACTTCCTGCATCCCCACTCACATCTTCCGGGGCAGGAAAAGTTATTTTAGGGCTTTGATTCCCTATATTTGGCCCCAGCTGAAAATCCAGGGAGGAAATGGGTGATGTTTTCCCATGGTGAGCTTTTGCAAAGTTGGTTATTTTATAGCAAGAAAAGATAAGTTATAAATCTTCCTCATGATTAAAAGTAATGGTTTTCTTACGTGTGGAGCTCATGAATGTTTAATATGACCAGGAGCTCTATCACACATGCTCTGTGTGTAACATATCATCACTTCTTCTACCATATAACCTTCCCACCCCAGCCCTTATGCATAGGCATCAGGAACAGGTGATATCTCCATGTGACTTATTCTATGGCTTACGTCCCATTAACCCTGAGAACTCAGTACTACAGTTTAGATGCACGTCAGACAAAACAATCGTTGGCTAAATCACAGCATCTTTGATTTATTGGGTTGAGCTTCAGTCATTTCCTGGTCAGCTGGAAAAACCATGGTTAAAATCAAATTCCCTTTCTGAGACAGAGAGAGAGAGAGATTCCCCAAAGCAGTTACACACACACACACACACACACACACACACACACACCCTCTTCCCCTATGACTAATTTAAATAATGCATCCAACTCCATCAAAGTCAGGAAGTGCCGTTCGCACACCATCTATACCGAACACTATACCGAACACACCATCTATACCAAACATTAAGAGTCTTGGGCTATGTCACACTTGGGCATGTTCATGTCCCACACAGGACCAAAAATTTAAGAGACCATGGCAGTGTTAGACAAGGAGGCATGGGAACCAGCGTCCTGACACCTGGACTTAGCCAGGACACAACCTAACAGGGTGACCTCATGTAAGTCACTAATTTCTCTGGATTTCCAAATTCTTTGTGTATCAACAAGAGATTTCAATGGGATGATCCTTTCCAACCTTAAGATTCTACCCTTTCCCTGCCTTCATGGGCTCTTGAAGTTTAATTCCAGCATGTATGTTTGTAGGGTTTTCTTTCCCAAAACAGACTGTTCATGACTGTAAAATGTGTCTTTTATAGTCAACCACTTACTTTTAGTCTTAGCATTCTAGTGAATGCTATCCATTTTGGAAACAATACATATATGATCTGTAAACTCCTTGGCCACAGACAGGCAAATGATAGCAGATGAGAATGAGATCTTCAGAAAAACACTTTTATAGCTAAACATGCTGTGCTCTTCGAGTCTTGGGTATTTTTTCTCCTAGTTGCTTTACCAAATCAAATGCAGCTGCTGTAAGATCAATTCGCCTTCCCTGTAGTCTGTTCTTTAGAAAACAATGATTGTGTGATATAATTTCCTTACAGGTTTGTCCAAAAACCTCTCCAACGTAATAAATTGAGTTTAAAGTTTATGGCCACAGAAGGATCACGTTTCACCTGAGAGTCAGACATTTCTTTTCCGGCTTTAGTTTCCAATAGGGGAAGTCATTTGTTGAGGAGAGCGCAAGCCACATGCAATGGACATAGAAACACAAGAACACAAGGGTGAGGAAGAAAAGTTAATTGGGTCCCACAAATAGATTTTTGGAAGGATGGCTGATTGAAAGTAAGGTGCCTGGCAAGCCCTTTGAGCTTTAGAAATGAAGCCACCTGCTGCCTTTGACAGGCTCATTAGCTGCAGGAAGCTCTTCTTCACTCCCCCAGGCCGAGTCACACAAACATGTGAGGTGAGGAGAGCTCCCACTCTGTACATATTCCCTTCTTACAACTGGTGTGATTCTGCCCTCTCTTGTCTTCGCAGCACTGAAAATAAAAGTGAAGGAGATAACCTACATCAACAGGGATACCAAAATCATCCTGGAGACCAAGAGCAAGACCATTTACAAGCTGAATGGTGTGTCTGAGAGGGACCTGAAGAAATCAGTGCTGTGGCTCAAAGACAGCTTGCAGTGCACCTGCGAGGAGATGAACGACATCAATGCGCCCTATCTGGTCATGGGACAGAAGCTGGGTGGGGAGCTGGTGATCACCTCTGTGAAGCGGTGGCAGAAGGGGCAGAGGGAGTTCAAGCGCATCTCCCGCAGCATCCGCAAGCTGCAGTGCTAGTCTGCCCCCCCCCCCCACCAAGGCCAGCTCCGGGGGGCCCAGCAGACCATCTCCGCTCTGGGTCCTCAGCTCTCATTTCCCAAGCACAGGCCCTGTGGCTCCAGCCCTCAGCCTGGAGCAGCTTCCCTTGCCTTTTTGCACGTTTGCACCCCCAGCCTCTCCTGACTTACATGGCCTTAGGAGGCCTTGGGCATGGATAGCTGTTTTCACATACAGGAAAAACCCACCCAGATGTTGTAGAAATGTTCAAACTAATAAAATCATGAATATTTTTATGAAGTTTTTAAATATCTCACTTTAGTTTTGAAGAGGTACAACTGTGACTTGGGTCTGATTTTTTTGTTTGTTTTTCTGTTTGGTTTGGGTCAAACGATTTTCACTTTCCGCTGTGGTTGCCATAACGTGCAAATGGCTTCATTCTTCTACGTGCCCCAAACTGTTGTGGGTCACAAGCCTCGTTGAGATAAAGCTGGCTGTTATCTCGACATCTCTCAGCTCCAGCCTGAGACTGAGAGCCTAAGCCTTATAATAATTCACCTGTCATTTTAAATCCTGCATTTCCAGGTAGAGTACTTCCATTTATCAAAAGCACATTAACCATCATAGCAGGAGTTCTTCAGCTAAAGGGAAAAACAGACAGATTTTATAATTCACCTGAGTACTTTAAGCTTTGTTTAAAACACTTTTTTACTTAATTTTGCAAATTAAACCATTGTAGCTTACCTGTAATATACATAGTAGTTGACCTTAAAAAGTTGTAAAAATACTGCTTTAACCAACACTGTAAATATTTCAGATAAACATTATATTCTTGTATATAAACTTTACATCCTGTTTTACCTACTGCCTGTCTTCTGTCTTTTCTTCTTAGTGGAAGGAAATGGGAAGGCCTAGTACAAGAGTGGACGCCTCCCCTGTCCTGAGGCCCAGCCCTCCTGTGGTTTGAAGTATCTGTTTCTTAAGTGACTCAGGAAAGTGTCCCCAGAACTCCTGCCCCCACCACACACCACCTGGCTGTTACCTCATGCCTCAGATCTCGTACACATTTTACCACTGCAGGCCCTGCCGGGAGGCACAGATTTACAAGCTTCGCAAAGGACTTTCTTGCTTTTGTCCTTTCTCAACATTTCAGTTGTAGCTATATGGCAACACTACTCTAAACCCGAGGTTCATACCCCTTACAGTTGTGCTCTTCATCTCTTGAGATTTTTTTTTAAAGATTGTATTTATTCATGAGAGACAGAGAGAGAAAGGCAGAGGCAGAGGGAGAAGCAGGTTCCCCCAAGGAGCAGGGAGCCCAATACAGGGCTCCATCCCAGGACCCCGGGATCATGACCTGAGCCGAAGGCAGACTCTTAACCAACTGAACCACCCAGGCACCCCTTGTCTCCTGAGATTTTTGTAATGAAAAGAACCATTGCAAGAATGTCAGTTCCTTCTCCACTTAAACTCTAACCCTTAGATACAGAGCCTTGATTTGAAGGATATCTACTATAAGGCAGAGGGCCAGGAAGGATGGTGAAGAACTGGCATTAGGGTGAGAAGGGGACAGACAGATGTCCATCCATAAAATGTCCATCCAAATGCTTCATTATTTTATGTGGGAGCCTCCATAGAAATTCTGTTAAGTGCATGAGGACACTGAGGCTCAGAGAGGCTAGACAGACAGGTCCTAAAAGGCAGAGCCAGGGCTGAAACTCAGGCCTTTCAGACAACAAATTCTGTCTTCTATTCCACCTAGGACTGGAGTACAGAAATCTGGTGGCACTTACCTATTTAGCAAATATTTATTGGGAATCTGCCACGAGCCTTGTCCTGTTCTAAGTGCTGGGGATACATACATTAATCCTAGCTCTTATGGAACTTATATAAGGGAGTGAAAACAAAATAAACAATCACAATTACCATTATATATTTACAACTTATCAGTTACATTAAGCATAACTACAGGTAATATGTGAGAGCAATAGAGTGTCCCCATCAAATCTGAAATTTTTATCAGCATTAATATGAAGCTTTATCTGATAGCATTTCATGGATTTACTTTAAAAGTTTCCTGAACATACATCCATGACCTCTCTACAGTACTTCAAAGTCTTCTGGCACCAAAAGTCAGTACTGCCTACTACCTGGGCTATATGATTCTGACGATCCTTTCCATTTTCCTCGAAGTGGCTACTTGACTGCTTCTCATCTGATTCCACAAACTCAAGATAAACCTCCTTCCTACCAGGCCCCTCTGGACTAGACTAGAAGAGAGATGCTCATGGATCAAGGTTAACACTCATTTTAAGCATCTGGAACAAGAAACCAGGGACCCTGCAAAAGACAGAAAAAGAAGACAAAAAAAGAAAGGAGATAGTAAACCAAGGAATTAGGAATTAGGAGGGGAAAGTATGTATGATGCATCAAAAACTAATGAAAAGCAGTAGTTTGGAAAACACTGATATATCTGAATGCTCCCTCTCCGGTCAAGTCAGAAGTCCCTTCCCATCTAATGGGAAGGAAAAGCCAAAGGTCTGAAGAGCAAGTGAATGCAAGACATGGCCTCTTTCACTCATACTTTAAGGAACCAGCAGCAAAGACATCACTCCGATGTCTGCCTCTTGCCGTCATGCCTCTCTATGGATTTTTCCAGCACCTGTTCCTATCTTTGATGCAGCTATGAGCCAATGAGACATGTTGGGGCAGAGCAGGTAGGTTTTTGTTTGATTTTTCATTCTCTTTGGCATGATGGTTCAAATATATATCAACTATGTATTTATTATTATTATTATCATCATCATCATTATTATTATTGAAGAAAGAAACCAGGTAATCAGAAGATGCTACATTTCTGCATTTCCTAAGACAATCAATGATCTGTTTATAAACTGCTAAAATGCTGCAGGTGATCAGCCAAAATAGAAAAGTCCAAAAATCTGAAAACTACGTATCTACTATGCATATATTTCCTCTTCTCTTTCCTAAATAACTTGAGAAATTATTTGTTGCACAAGAGTAAATCTATAAAACTTCTTTGAGTAGCATTTCCTAAGTGTGTGGAGGACAAAGTTTCTATCCACGTGCACACATTGATGTACTGAAATTCATAGGCTTAAAAAGAATCCATGTTATCTAATAGCACCCTCCGTGCTTCATTGTCTATTCTCCTATCCAACTGCAACTTGACTGGATTTTTTACCTTTCAACTCTTGCTTACTATCAGGTGTTCAATGTTCTTGATGTGGGAAGAGGGCCACCTTGAAAAACAAATTCAGGCATATGTATCCTTCATGCAGTTACTAACTCTGGATTACGATTGTGATTTTTGCCTATGGAGCACACTGGGTAACTACAAACTGACCCATTAACTCATCGAAGATTTACTGAGCACCAGCTTTTGCCATGAATTTATTCATTTGATAATATATTGAATGCTTTCCTGCATGTAGCCACTCTTCTATGTAGTGGATACAAAGTGATTCTCCTCCTTCAGCTTATATTTTGAGTTAGGAATTGTATTAGGCACCAGAAAAAAGATGGATCCTGCCCAAAGGGAATGAACAACCCAGTAAGGAGAAAAGGCATGTAAACAAATAAGTCTAATACTCTGTGTGAAGAGGGAAATGTATACATGCCGAAGGATGACACAGAGAAAAGAGTAGTTAACTCAAATATAAAACAGAATATTTCATTCAGGTTGAGCTTAGGATCAGGGAAAAGGTGCTTTCAAGGAAAGAACTTTCAGTGAGTTACACCAGAGTATCTTATATTAGGACACAGCCTAAGGAATTCAGTATTTATAATCAGTTTTATATATTGATTAATCAACTATGGTATTGTGCAATTATCATGCAGAAGGTATTATTCTGGAATGAGACTACCAATAAACCTAGCATAAGGTCCATTGCTTTTATAATCCATAAAGTTCCAAAACTCTTAAATGACAAAACAATGGATCAACATTTAGCTCAGAAACAAATAGCAATTCAACATAATAAAATATTTTTAAAGGCAGCCCATGATGGTCCAGAGAGTGATAGGTGAGTGCTAAAAAATTTCAGTTACTAAAGATAGCAGTTAATACAAATGGTGCTAGAAGAAGAAATCAAAGAATTTAAATGCCACAAGATGTCCCAATACAGAGTAATAATAATCACTTGCAGGGGTGCATGGGCGGCTCAGTCAGTTAAAGTGACTGAATCTTGGCTTTGGCTCAGGTCATGATCTCAAGGTCCTGGGTTCCAGCCCTGCATTAGCTCTGGGCTCAGCGGGGAGTCTGCTTCCCCTCTCTCTCCCTCTGCACCCCCACTCACGCGTGCGCTCTCTCTCTCTCTCAAATAGATAAATAAATCTTCTTTAAAGAAAATCATTTATTTAACAATCTAGGCATTCTGCTATGCTATAAAATAAGCAAAACACTAGAACTCAGTAACTGGGTCAGTAGAAAGACACCTAAAAACCTATTCATTTACTCATGCATAGTATGTGTTCTCATGTGCACCTACTCACAAATGTAACTCTGGCAGAAAATCTTCTAAAACTGTATAATTAACAGGATATCAAAACAAAACACTTAGCCAACTAGAAACTACAGTACAAGTGGAAAACACCTTGGGGTGGCTTTTGAAATTCAGAGAGACCGAGGCCATTTAATTACTTCTGTAAACCTGAGACTGTTTAACTCTAAATAATTAATTCTCTATAAACTATGCCTAAGCTCAATACATTGTCATCTCCTGTCCATCCTCAATTTTGAAATATAATTCTCAGAGCTTGTTTCTGTGTAAGGAAACACCCACAGCAGGAAAGAGCACCAGTCTACAGCCAGTCCTAGTCCTACCCCCTACATACCCCTCTGCTCTACAAGCTCCTCATACTATTCAAGTTCTTGAGCACAATGAGTTGCTCTAACTGGTGTGGGTGATCAGAGTCTGGGTAGTAGCAGCTCAAGCAGGTAGGAGGAAGAAATGGAGCCGTAAATACTATCTACTCCTTTCTTCCAAAGAGATTTTTCCACCCCCAAGGAAGGACTCAAACACCTCCATGCTGCCTTCTCCTCACTAGGCTTCTCTAACTGCATCAGGCTTCCAATCTGCACAATCCTAGGGCTGAGAATTCATTCAATTATTCAACAGTCTTACACTGAGCAACCTACTGTGTGCCGGGTGCTATCTTAGGTGCTGAGTTTCCAATGATGACCAACACACTATGGGCACTCTGAAGAAGCTCACAATCTAACATGACACATACACATGTGACAGATAACACTAATTGAGACTGATATTTCTCCTGACTTTCCTGGACACAGTCTCTCTGAGTGCTGTGTTCTTCAGGGTACAAATAAATTCACATTAAAATAATAGTAAAAATCAAAATGTCCAAGCCCAGAAAGATTAACTGGAAAATTCCACCAAACATTTAAAGAATGGACACCAGTTTTACACAATTCCTTCCAGAAAATAGAAGAGGGCATCCTTTCCAACTCATTTTATGGGGCTAGTATTGTCCTACACCAAACTAGACCAAAAAAACAGCATGAAAAAAGAAATCTTTTAGACCAATATTTATCATGAACTTAGATACAAAATTTCTCAACAAAATACTCATAAATCAAATCCAACGATGTATTAAAAGAATAATACTCTATAAGCATGTTGGATTTCTTCAAGGTATGCGAAATTGGAAAGACATACCATGTTCATTGATTAGAACACTCAACATTGTAAAGATGTCAATTCTCCTCAAACTGATCTATAAGTTTTATGTAATCCTTATTTCAAAATCTCAGCAAGCTTCTTTCTAAACATTGAAAATATTATTCTAAAATTTATATTGAATGGTTAAGTCTCTGGAAGAGCCAGAATAATTCTGAAAAAGAATAAAGTGGGAGAAGAGCATTTGAGTGGCTCAGTTAGTTAAACTGCCTGCCTTCAGCTCAGGTCATGATCCCAGTGTCCCTGGGATCAAGATCCCAGTTCCACAGGGAGCCTGCTTCTCCCTCTGCCTCTGCCTCTCTTTCTCTCTCTCTCTCTGTCTCTCAAGTATAAATAAATAAAATCTTAAAAGAAGAAAGTGGGAGAAATTATCCTTCCGAATGTTAAGGCTTACTGTTATACTGTAGTAATCAAGACTGTGTGCTACTGGTGAAGGAATAATTGAATGAATAAATGAACGAATGAATGAAACAGAATAGAGAACCTAGAAATGAACCCATATAAATCTGCCCAATTAATTTTTTTTAAGATTTTATTTATTTGACAGACAGATCACAAGTAGGCAGAGAGGCAGGCAGAGAGAGAGGTGGAGGCAGGCTCCCCGGCGAGCAGAGAGCCCGATGCGGGGCTGGATCCCAGGACCCTGGGATCATGACCTGAGCCGAAGGCAGAGGCCTCAACCCACTGAGCCACCCAGGCGCCCCTGCCCAATTAATTTTTGACAAAGATTTAAATGTAATATAATGGAGCAGGAACAGCATTTTCAACAAATGATGCTAGAGCAACTGGATATCTCATGGGCAAAAAATAATAATAATAATAATAATAATAATAATAATAATCTAAACCCCATGTTGTATATAAAAATTAACTCAAAATGGATCATGAACTTAAATATAAAGCATAAAGCTATAAAAGTTTTAGAAAAAAAAGACAAGATAAATGTATTTTTTCAAGACCTAGCACTTGGCAAAGAGTTCTCAAATTTGCTAACAAAAGCATAATCCATAAAAGGAAAAACTGACTTTAAAAAAACTCTTCAAAATTTAAAACTTTTGCTGTCCAAAAGATCCTGTTAAAAAACATCAAATCATGATATTGTACACCTTCAATATCTCACAATTTGTCAATTCTACCTCAATAAAGCTGAGAGGGAAAAAAGAACCTGTTAATGGAATGAAATGACAAATTACAGATTCAAGAAAACACTTGCAAACCACATATTTAACAAAGGATTTGTATCTAGAATATATAAAGAACTGTCAAAACTCAACAGTAAAAAATCAAAATGTGGGGCGCCTGGGTGGCTCAGTGGTTAAAGCCTCTGCTTTCGGCTCAGGTCATGATCCTGGGGCCCTGGGATTGAGCCCCGAGTCAGGCTCTCTGCTCAGCAGCAGGGAGCCTGCTTTCCTCCCTCTCTCCCTACCTGCCTCTCTTGCCTACTTGTGATCTCTGTCTGTCAAATAAATAAATAAAATCTTTTTAAAAAAATCAAAATGTACTTAGAAAATGAGTAAAAGACATGAACAGACTTTTGGTGGAAGAGGATATACATATTGTTTTGATGAAGTCCACATAGGCATGGGAGAAGGAAGTGGTAGTCATGCCCCAGATGCTTGGCACCCAAGTCCTATGCAGCAAAGGAGACTTCCTTGTAGTATCTAATTCCATGGTGGGCAAAACATTGTGTTCAGGATGCCAATAAAGCAGGGGTTCCAAAAACAGGGAAAAAGGAGAAAAGCATTTGATTTTGGTATATTCTTTTAAAGCATTAAAATAGTTAACAGGAGAAAACAAATCCATGGTATACTTATACCCTTTAAAATAAGAAGGAAAATTAGGAAGTGGTTGGGGGAGGTCATGATACTCTTTTTTAGTCTTTTGTACTTTTAACAAGCTTAACACTCACTAGCTACTGAAATTGAAAAGGGAGAGATTCTGAGCGTAGCATGATCCCTATTGTATTTCCTGGCCTAACTGCATTAAACTCTTATCCAATAAAGTATTAGAATGTGCAAAAAATAATAATAATGATAATCTAAAAATAATAATAATCGAATGTGATGGAAGTCTAGAAAATAAAAATTAAACTGAAAAGCTCCCCCAAACCAATAAAGTTACCCCCTGCCCAGAAGAGCCAGACCACCACCATAAATCCTGAACTTTTTATGTTATGAGAAAGAGTTATCTTGACAAAGGAGAGGTGGGAGAGATGTGCAAATAGGGGGCAACGTGGAGAAAATGAAAATCCAACAATAATAGAGACTCCAATGCCCCACTTTCAATAATAGATTGAACAAATACGCAGAAGGTCAAGAAGGAAATAGAAGATTTGAACAACACTAATGCCAACTATACTGAACAGACATCTATAGAACATCCCACCAAACAACAACAGAATACACATTTTTCCAAGTTGTTATATGAATGGGCCAAAGATGGCCCCTATATACTGGCCCTTATGTTGTTTACTTTTTCACAGCAAATTGGTATCATTAGCTCAAAGCCAAACTCAAATTCTTACATATAAATAATATTTTCAGCCATTTAGAACTTGCCTGCTTTGCATTCCCTCCAAACCTGCACCAAATATCCACTAGTCATAGATAAGACAAACCCTGTGGTCATAAAAGTCCCCAAACCCCTGTTGCCCTTTGGTGCTGACTCCGATCCTCCCATCCTGCCCCTGAATGACACCATTTAGACACATAAGCCCTTCTCTGTTCACCTCTTCCCAGGGACCTGCCTTTCCCTCTTCCTCTGTTAGTCTCCTGCTGGGAGGGACTTCCCCTCTCCTGGAACCCCAGCAAAACATGGCCCAATAATACTATTGTGCAATACTGCCATCTCACGTTATTGTCTTTCCTGGATCAGCCCTGAAATCCTTAAACTCACCACAGGAGTGCGGAGGGAACATTCTCTAGGACAGGCCATATGTTAAACCATATAACAAGCCTCAATACATTTAAAAGGACCCAAATCATGCAAACTATGTTCTCCAACAATAATGAAATGAAATTAGAAATAAATCACAGAAGGAAACTTAGGAAATCCATAAATATATGGAAATTAAACAACACCTTCCTAAATGTGTTTGAAATTTAGGTGAATGAAAACAAAAACTCCACATACCAAAGACTAATAGATGCAGCTAAAGCAATGTTCAGAGGGAAACAGCTGTAAATGCTCCAGTAAAAAAGGAGAAAGATCTCAAATCAATAACTCAACCTTTTGTCTTAAAAAACAAGAAGAGCAAACTAAGCCCAAAGCAATCAGAAGAAATGGGAAATTATACAGATTAGAGCAGAAATAGATAAAATGGCACCTAGGAGAACAATAGAGAAAATAAAACTCGATTATTTAAAAAGATCACCAAAATTGAGATGCCTGGGTGGCTCAGTCAGTTAAGCATCTGATTTCAGCTCAGGTCATGAACTCAGTCAGGGTCCTAGGTTCTAGTTTTGCCCCAGGTTCCATCCTTAGCAGGGGGTCTTCTTCTCCCTCTTCTTTGCTCCATCCCCCTGCTTATGCTCTCATGCAGGCTCTGTCTCTCAAATAAATAAATAAATTTTTTTTTAAATCACCAAAACTGACAAAAATTTAGATAGACTGACAAAAATAAAATCTAAATTACTAAAACTGTGAATGAAAGAGGGATATTACTACCAAACTTACAAAAGTAAAAAGGATCATAAGGGAATACTATGAACAGTTTTATGCAATGAATTAGACAACCTAAATAAAATGGGCAAATTCTTAGAAAGACACCAGATTTCAAAGTTGACTCAAGAGCAAATAGAAAATCTAAATAGACCTATAACAAGTAAAGTGACTGAATTATTAATCAAAAAATATCCCACAAAGAAAAGCTCTAGCCCAGAGGGTTTTGCAGGTGAATTCTAGCAAAAAAAATTTAAAAATTAACATCATTCATTCACAAACTCATCCAAAAAAGTAGAAGAGAAGAAAATGCTTCTCAATTCATTCTATGAGGCCAGTATTACTTGATTACCACAACCAGGTCACAAGAAATTACAATCACACAAGAAATCACAAGAAAAGACTATAGACAAATATACTTTATGAATATAGATGCAAAAATGCTCAACAATCCAGCAGCATATTAAAAGAATTATATACCATGACCAAGTGGGACTCATCCCAGGAATGCTAGCTTGGTTTAACAAATGAAAATCAATCTATGTAAAACACTCTATTAATAGAACAAAGCACAAAACCCACATGATCATATCAACAGATACAGAAAAGTACTTGAGAAAGCCTACCAGAAAAAGATGGTTGGGGGTGGGGAGAAGTGAAGAAAGGAGGGAAAGTAAGAAGAGAGGAGGGAGGAGGGGAGAATGGAGGAAAGGGAAGCAGGGAGGGAAGGAAACAGGAAAGGAGGGAACAGGAAGGAGAGGAAGGGAGAGACAGAAAGGGAGAGGGAGCACAAGAATCCAGATTGGAAAGGAAGAAGAAATCAACTACCTCTATTTATAGATGACATGATTCCGTACATAGAAAATAGTATACTAAAAAACTATTAGAACTAATAAACGAGTTCACCAAGACTATGGGATCCAAAATCAACATAAAAAAACAAACTGTATTTCTATACTCAAGCATTGAACAATTCAAAAATAAAATTAAGAAAATGCCTCCATTTAAAATTAAAAAAAAAATACTTAGGAATAGATTTAACAAAAACAGCGTGAGATTTATACACTGGGAACTATAAAACATCACTGAAAGAAGTTAAAGAACTAACCAAATTTTTAAAATCCTATGTTCATGAATTGGAAGACTTAATATTGTTAATATGGCAATACTATCACCAAATTGGTTTATAGATTCAATACAATCCCTATCAATATTCCACCTGTCCTTTTTGTAGAAATTGACAAGCTGACTAAAACTCTTACGGAAAGACAAGGCACTAAAAATAGCTAGGATAATCTTAGGAAATAAAAACAAAGCTGGAAGACTTTCACTTTCCATTTTCAAAACTTAATACAAAGCTATAGTAATCAAAAACAGTGTGTGGTACTAGCACAAGGATAGACAGACATACCAAGCAAAGGAATAGAATTGAGAATCCAGAAATAAACCATTATATTTATGCAATTGATTTATGACAAGGGAGGCCAAGATAATAATTCAATGGGGAAAGAATAGTCTTTTCAACAGATGATGCTGGGAAAACAGGATACTGGCATACAAAAGAAGGAGGTTGGACCTCACACCATGTACAAAAATTCAATAAGAAGACTTCTTTGGAGACCCAGCAAAATGTGCTCAGTGCAAAAATTAAACATATATAACTTTATAACAAAATATTAATTTTTTTTAATTTTTTAAGATTTCTTTTATTTTGGGAGAGAGAGAGCATGAGCAGGCGGGGCAGAGGAGAAAGAATCTTAAGCAGGCTCTGCCTTGAGCACAGAGCCTGACATGGGGCTCGATCTCACAAACCTGAGCTGAAACCAAGAGTCAGAGGCTTAGCCAATTATGACACGCAGACGCCACAAAATATTAAGTTTTTTGTTTGTTTTTATTTATTTGACAGACAGAGATCACAAGTAGGCAGAGAGGCAGGCAGAGAGAGAGGAGGAAGCAGGCTCCCTGCTGACCAGAGAGCCTGATGTGGTGCTCAATCCCAGGATGCTGAGATCATGACCTGAGCCAAAGGCAGAGGCTTTAACCCACTGAGCCACCTAGGTGCCCCTAAGTTTTAAAAAGTCATTAGACAACATGCCCAGCACAAAATTTTTGTTTGTAACAATTTGGTAACTTAGAATAACTGAAATCCTTCCCAAAGAAAAAGTGAAATCAACAACAAACAATCCAAAACACTGATATTCCATTTTTCTGATTTTCTAGAATATAGTAAATATATATTTTATTTCCATGCACACACTATCTCAACTATTTACATAATGTGTCAGGATTACTGCACTTACAGAATAAACTAGAAAACAATTCATCTCCAACACCCATGTGTGACACATATTCTTAGCAGCTATGTGGTTAGATACAAAAATTTATGTTCATTCAATACAAGACTAAGGTAATAGGTAGAAGGAAACAGACTCAGGCCTTACCCTCTACATTGCTTTCCTTCTCCCTATCACATTTCAGCATCTCTAAGTGTTGGCAAAAGTGGGTCCCCGTTCTGATTAACAAGGACACATCATAAAGTAAATAGTAGTAGATGCATATCTGGACTGCAGGGAATTATGTTAAGGGCACAATTTGGGCCTTTTTTTTTTTGTATTTTAAGTTTATATTCATATGTATGCAGAGGTCTCAATGGTCCTGATATGGGTAGATAGCAAAAGGCTGTGGCCACAGTGACAACAGCCCCTTCTTCCCCAAGGACAATAAGCAATAGGCTAAGGGAATCCACCTGCCCCAATTCGCCCACCATAAGCCAGGAAGAGGCCTGGGGCACAAGCAGAAGCACCTGGAACTGGGACCACACCATCAATTCAATCTGGCCCCAGGCCAGGGTTTGTGCTAGACACAGCAGTGGGGAAAAGATGATGAGAACAAAGTCTCTGCTCCCCACCCCCCCACCCCCCGTGTTTGCAGCTGGCGGCTCGTAGAGACGTATGTAATAGCACCTAGAACACAAGGCAGTGTGGGATAGAGGCGAATTGAAAAGCTGTGCTGCATAGGGTTGAAAGAAATGTATTCCCACTGGAGATCTGGAAGAGTCTGGTGAGAGAACAGAGCTTTTGGTCTGGCTTTTGGATGGGATGGGGTGGGACAACTTCTGCAGATTCAAATGAGAAAAGAAAAGGGCATTATAAGCAGAGGCCATGGCTTGGAAGTGATCTTAATTGTCCTTAATTATAGAATGAAGATAATAATAGTACACCTATCTTGGAGGATTAAGTATAAAGAAAGTGCCTGGCTGGGGCGCCTGGGTGGCTCAGTGGGTTAAGCCCCTGCCTTTGGCTCAGGTCATGATCCCAGGGTCCTGGGATCAAGCCCTGCATCGGGCTCTCTGCTCAGCGGGGAGCCTACTCCCCCCTCTCTCTCTGCCTGCCTCTCTGCCTACTTGTGATCTCTCTCTCTCTCTCTCTGTCAAGTAAATAAATAAAAAGAAATTGTTTAAAGAAAGAAAGAAAGTAAGTAAGTGCCTGGCCTAAGAAAATGCCTGGCCTTAGCAGGCATTTTAAAAGCTGTAGCTATCATCATGGGCCGGGAGGGTGGTAACACCAGGAGTGCTCACTGGAGGGCTTTAACCTCCAGCAAAAAGTAACTGTGTGTCCTCTTGCTTCTGTGACTGATCTTGTTTCAAGCCCCCAAGTAGGACAAATATCTAAAGTCAAGAGGAAAAAAAGAACATTAGTATTTCTCTTCCACGAGAATGTTGACTTTTGAAGAACACAGGTGTATTGTGGTCTTGGCAATTAACCTGAGGTGTAGGAATTGGGACGGCAGGTCCTTGGTCTTAACTAGAAATGACAAATATAACTTCCACTCCAGGACCCCCTGATAAAGCCTCCCATCCCACCCAGCAATTAGGGAGCCAGGAGGGCAGTGGTTGCTGCTGTACATTCTTAGATAAAGCAATTCCCTTATTCTAATTCAAGGTCTTCATCTGTAAAACGTGGACGGTGATACCTGTCACTGGGGCTCATTCTGAAGATGAAATGACACCAGATACATAGCTTGCTTAACCCAGGGCCTGGCACACTGTGGGCATTTCATAAATGTTACCCTTTTTTTTACAGTTAGGACAGTAGAGACTGGCTTGCTTGTCTGGCTTCTAACTTACTGAAGAGGAGACATCTTAAAGGAGACACCAGGAAAGGAAAACAAGGAGAGGGGAGGGCAAGGAGCCCCATCAAGGACTCAAATGTGGTTTTCCCTCCTACTGAGAGGGCCCCTGAACTCAATAAATGAGAATGACCCTAGCTGAACTTCCAACCTGGAAAGCAGAGTTGGTTTTTAAAAGTAGTTCTTTTTCAAGATCAGTTGCTCAACACAACTTAAAAGCTTGCCCTCAGAAGAGGCTCAGTCCTGAAACCTACAGGGTAAATCACGAAAAGCAGGAATGTGTCATCCCTCTACAGGGAGTGGGGCGCCCCACACATGCTGTGTGAACACTATGACTCTGCTGCCGCCCCTCTTCCAAATTAACCAGAAACCTGAGAACCTGAACGGAGCTCCAGCAAACATTATTTAAATGAACCAGCTGTTACAGGAACCTTAAACCACATGTCTTTTGGTTGTGGGGCTGCCCTGGGCCAGCAAACATTAATATGGAGGGTTCCCAACTCACAAACGGATTGTTCCAAATGTGCATTTGGAAGTCTGTGGTTTGAAAGGCAGAATGCACTTTTCCAAAGAAGCAATGTTATAAATGGTGATTAGGGCCACATGCCAGCTCACAAAACTCCCTGTAATCATAATATACGTACACTCTGTACATTTTAGCCAAAAAAACAGTAGAGGGCAATTATACTACAATACTAATAACTAAAGAATGAGATAAATGGGGCGCCTGGGTGGCTCAGTCAGTTAGGCGTCCAGCTTGTGATTTCAGCTCAGGTCATGATCTCATGGGTGTTGAGATCAAGCCCCACCTCGGGTTCCCCACCCAGTGGGGAGTTTGGTTGGGATTTTCCTTTTCTCTCCCTCTGCCTCTCCCCCCACTTGTGTGCACATGCACGTGTACACTCTCTCAAATACATAAATAAATCTTTTTTTTAATGAGATAATAAAGTTGAGTATCTTTCATTTGTCTTGAGGAGTACTGTTTAAGCACAGGCACATTTAGTAAACAGAGGATGGAAATGTCTATTCATTGAGGCTGAGAGGCCAGGGAAAATGGATTGTAGTTAGGAACCCCCACAGGTGGGAATCAGACCAGCTTGCAGGATCTCCACCAATTCTAAGAGACCAGTGTCTGCACCTGAAGGCTAACCTAGCACCCGGGGGTGTTAGCGGGTGGAGGATGACTGAAAAAGTTAGCCAGAGTATTTCTATGCAGCCGTTTCATCAGCGATGGTAGGACCTAGCTTCCATGTCCCTCTCCCTTTTAAACATGATTACCCTCATTTACAACCCAGTCTGCCCCTGACCCCAGGGTTCACCGAAGCGCAGAACGTTTGGTGCCACTTTCACACTGATTTCTGAGACCAGACAAGCTCTCTCGGATACTCACATCGCCTGGATGGTTTTAATTTGACACCTCTAGACTGACCCTACTATTGCCACCCCCTTTGGGGGGAATGTGTGTGACCAGTATCACACCTGGTCAAAGACATTCAAAATCACCCATTCTAGCTGTGAGGCTAAGGATCAGATATATGTATTTTATCTGTAAATATGAAAAACACATGAGAAAAGAGGAAAGGAGTAAATTGAAAAAGAAAGTTACTTGGAAAAGACCATTTGTAAGACAACAGAGAGGACTTCCATAAGATCTAACCATCAGGTGGCACCCTCAGTCCAGAGCAATTGGGTTGTCCTGAGAAGGACAGCAGAAAGGAAAGGTTAATGAGTGCTGGTCAGAAGTGGATAGGAAGGCTGAAGGCAGCCACTTTGCAATAAGTAATTTAACATACACAAAGCATTCCTGTGAAGTGCATTGTAGAGTAACTCACATATACATAAATGCAGTAATTAATTCCCTTAAAATTACAAAATGTCTCATGATTTTATTTCTTAAAATTGGATTCTATCCCTTGCCCGCATTCTACTGATTTACACTTTTTTTAAAGATTTTATTTATTTATTTGACAGAGGTCACAAGTAGACAGAGAGGCAGCAGACAGAGAGGGAAGCAGGCTCTCCGCTGAGCAGGAAGCCTGATGCAGGGCTTGATCCCAGGACCCTGAGATCATGACCTGAGCCGAAGGCAGAGGCTTTAACCCACTGAGCCACCCAGGAGCCCCTGATTTATACATTTTAAAATTAATGTTTTTACAGTTCCATTTTTTTCCAAGTACTAATTCTTTGACAGCTAGATATGGGCAAATACATTCTCTTGGTCCTTGTCTTGCTTTTTTTTTTTCTTAATAGATTTCATCTTTTTTTTTTTTTTTTGTCAGAGAAAGAGAACGAGAGCAAACACAAGCAGGCAGAGGGAGAAGCAGGCTCCCCACTGAGCAAGGACCCTGATGGGGGGCTTCATCCCAGGACCCCGGGATAATGACCTGAGCCAAGGGCAGACGACGCTTTAGCTGACTGAGCCACCCAGGCATCCTGGTTTGCATCTTTTTAATGTCAACTCTTTATTGTATAGAAGTTTAATATTTTAACATAGACAATTTTACTAATCTTGTCCATTATGATTTGTTCCTTTTGAGTTTGTTTAATATATTTTTCACTATCTTGAGATAATAAAGCTATTCTTTTAAATTGTCTTCTACAAGTTTTGCTTGTTAAACCACCTGTTTTGTCTTGGCATGGCAAGCTAATTGCTAAATAGTCTGTTGATTTACCACTCCTGCCCTAAAACTAGTTTCCCATAGATCCATATGTCTATTTGGAGGGCTTTCTGGTCTGCTCCATGGTTCTATCTCACTATTCCTGCACCAAAAAGCATACTTAATTTTCTAGCTATTCTTGAATCCACCTTGTTTTTCAAACACCTTTATGACATTAGCTCATTTCTTTCATTACATCACTACAATCACCTCAGGGCTCTACATCAAGACAGAACAGGGGGATGCATGAGCTATGGCTAAAATGCTGAAGAGATTAGTGCTAGGATAGGAAGGTTGTTGATCTATTCCAGGATTTATGACTGTCAGTTGCCAAGATTTGATTTGGGAAACAAATTTGCGAAGAAATTAACTGTGGTTGGCTGAACCCCTCCAGAAAGCGGCGGTTACCCTTCTGGGAAACAAGGTATTAGTTCCATATCTGGAAATGAGTCCTGAAAGAGAACCAGATATGATACAATAGACTAGAGCAAGTCCATCACTACCAGTGGGGAAGAAATGGACTTTTTGAGTTTTATTCCCTGATGACTGTTGAGCTGAAATCAGAAGGAAGATGACTCCCTATGGGCTCACATGTGTCTCCAGTGAAACCTGTAGATGTTTCTGGTGTCAGTCAACCAGGGAAGAGAATCTCATACCCCGGAGTCAGAACTTATATAATGATAATGAGCCAGAATTTTATAGGATAGGGAAATTCCATTTCCAACCAACCAGCAGAGGGGGGGTGCGGAGGCAGCTGATTTAGATGAACCCAGATGAATTTGAGGACATCAGGGATGGGGGAGGAAAAAAAGGTCTTTGCCACAGGAAAACACGCCAAGAGCTAGGAAGGGAGGCAAAATGTCCAAATGAATTCCTTATCTTTATTCCCAGAAATGTGCTGCTCTTTCAATATTCCTGCTCTCAGCACCCCTGCCCAAATTCCAGGCTGCTGGAGCAACAAGCCTGGAAGCCATCAGTAAGTCTTACAGATTCTATTACCTAGATCTCTTGACTCTATCAACATCTCTCCATCTCCACTCCACCCCATCCCTGCACATACTAATTCACATACACCATGCTGTCTTTAACTGAACTATAGCAACAGCTTTCTGGCTTGAGCCATAGTTGAGCCCTCTTGCCCACCCTTGAAGCCGAAAGGCAAATTCCCACTGCACGACCTACTAGCTTTGAAACTTGGGCAGATGTCTGCACCTCTCTGTGATTCAATGTTCTCCTATAAAATGGAGATAATAACACCACCTACCTGGTGGCCTTGTTGTGACAACTGAATGAGTTGACACAGGTCAAGCACTTGGAGGAGGAAGAACATACCACTTACTAACTTACCAGGTAATCGTCCTGGATGTTTGTCTCCATGCCATGCTAGACCAGAAGTTCTACAAGGGCAGAGATGTGTCCATCTGTTGGTAAGCCTCCACTGGTAGCTCCTTGTAGGTGTTGGAAACTCTGGGCCACCACAAACTGGAAAGGAGCCAGCCATATTTTGTAAGTCAGTCTATCTACTTACATATTCCCTTTTTGTCTCTTGCTCTACCAATGCGTTCCTAAAGGCTTCCCCCAATGTTCCAGCTTGTTCCCAGTCATAAATCCATATTGGGTCTACAGCTGAGGGGAAGGAGAATGCCCCCTGAAGGTGGAAGAGACAAAGGCAAGTTGCGGATGATTTCCCACCCGGAAGTCCAGGGGCAGAGCAGCACAGAGGCCCAGAGGGTCTGCCTTCTCTCCCCACAGTTGAGTTTCTCTCCTTTGTCATCTTTGGAGGAGGCAAGTGTGACTTCAACAGGGACCTGTCCAGATTATTAAAACTGCAGCTAACAGGGAAGAAGGGCCGATGGGCCCAGGAACAGGAACGCAACCGGAGATGCAACAGAAGTTCAGCCTCCCAGGTTTTGGGTAGTCACCTGAACTCCCGTTTTGAGATAAAGGCTTCTGAAGGAAAGAGCCGGCAGAAAACGTCCCTTCGCTCCCTCTCTCTCCTCTCCACTTCTCACTCTCGGCCCTCCCCACATCTCTTCCCACCTTACTTCTGAGTGGGGTGTCCAGCCCTGCCACCTGGTGACAAAACCGCCGGCAGGAGCCAGGCGCCGTACGCGGTAAGAGCCACGGTGGCCGACGACTGCCGGACCGCAGAGGGAAAGATCCCTGAAGGATCTCCCCGGCAGTGACAGGAAGGAGGATCCCGAGCCCGCGCCTCTGCGGGCGGCTGGGGCGCGGACACCGGCCGGAGGGGCGGCGCTCCCGGAGGCCGTCTGCGCACGCTGCCGCAGGGCCCGGGGCGGGGCCGCCGCAGGCACAGCTCGCCCCCTGCGCTCGCGGGGCAGAGCGCCCCCCGCGGCCTCCGGGAGACCCTCCCCGGCCCGCGCGTACCGAGGGACTGCGCGGCCGTGGGCGGGCGCCGTGGCGGAGGTATGGCCGCGGGGGCCGCGGTGCGCAAGGCGGCGCCGGTGCTGGAGGCGCCTCCGCAGCCGGAGCAGGTATGGGGCGCGGGGCGCAGGCTGGGGACACGGGGCTAGAGTCCCGGGGGTCACGCGGGGGTTGGGTGGCCGCTTGGACAGGTCTCCGAGTCCTTCGCCCCGGCGCGGGATGGAGGGGCGGATGACTTTTCTGGAAGGTGCTCGTGGCTTCGCCTCACCCTACCCCACACCATGGAAGTCAACCCCTCTCCATTTCCCTCTTGACCTCTCCCTCTTCTCCCCTTTCTTCTCCCTTACCCCTCCTTCTTCCAACTTCTTCCCCCCTGCCCCCCCCACCACTTGTCTCCTCCAGAAGGACCCTTGTTGGACTCATCCCTATCCGTTCCCTGTCCTCCATACTGCCCCTCTCTCCACCCTCTCCCTGACACCCTCTCCCTGACAGAAGCCCCAGGGCCCAACTGGGCATTGGAAGATGACAGCTGAAGGGTGCTGGGTGTACATTAGTCTTGACTTTATGGTTCTCAAAGGTTCTCAAACTTCAGCGTCCATCACAATCACTCGGAAGGCTTGTTAAAAAGCAGATAGTTGGGCTCTGCCCAGGGTTTCTAATTCTTGACATCAGGGATAGTGCCTGATCATTTATTTGCAAGTCTGACTAGTTACCAGGAGGTGCTGATGTTCAAGGTTAGAGAAGCTCTGGGCTAGCACTTTCCTCCCCTCACATTCTGCCCTCCCCCGAGTCCTTCAAGTCCTTCCGTGATTTCAAATCCAAGTCATTACTATATTTCATTTATAGACTATTCTTAGGCCATGATCACATACCAGGAACTGTGCATGGGTAAAGAGGAAGCAGTTAGAGGTAGACCTTTCCTTGGGAGCTCACATCCTGGGAAGAAAAGTATAGCAAGGATAAAATAACTCCTAAAGGGTAGGAAGAGATTACTGTCCCCATAAGAGGTTTGAGTGAAGTTTTGTAAGCTTTCTAGGAAGCAAGGAACTGCTTCTGACAGGGAGGGTGGGGAAGGCTAATGGCAGAGGGAGGGCTGGCATGGCTTTTGGGAGCAGGGCCTTGGAGAATGGATGAGATTCCATGTGGCCGTAAGGGGAAATGAGAATTCTCCATGGAGGAGACAGGAATACCAATTACTTGGAGGTGAAAGAAATTGGTGGGGGCTGGGAGGTGAGCATGGAGAAAGGTAGGAGTAGTTGTGGATATTCTCTATGATCCTGGCAGAAATCCAGGGCTCATGAATCCTTGTAAGCAGAGAGAACTGAGTTATGACAAGTCTTGTAACACACTATGCATTGGGGATCTATTCTCTAAAATAGGGAAGCTGTAAGGGAGCTCCGTGACTTACTTGCTGGTTTCACTCTCCAGTGAACCAGATCAGATCATTCACGGCAGGTTATGGATGAAGTCTGTAAGCTGGGAAGGGCAGAAGACTGGCAGAGTCAGTTCTGCAGCTGATACTTGCTGTCCCCTTAAGGCTGCCATGCTGCCTTGCCTGCTGCCTTCAGGAGGCATAGTCCCCTGTTAACTCTTCCCTAGGGGGAACTCACAGCTTTTCCCTTAATCCCTCATGGCAGAGCCTTGTGGTCCAGGGACCAACAGCCAAGGTGTCACCTGGGAACCAATTAGAAATGGAGTCTCTGTCCCCCACCCCAAAACTACTGGCTTAAAATCTGCGTGTTAACTGAACCCCTGGGTGACTGCACATCAAAGTTTGAGAAGTGCTAGTTTAAAACAGACTTTGTAAGAGCTGCAGATAATAAAGGAGAAATAGATATGGTTACTGAGTACCCCAACCCCATACGAATTTACGGAGCACCCTGTGTATGACAGCACCCTGTCTCGAAACCTTACCCTGTTTAATGTTCATTCATCATCCGTATCACCCCCTGAAGAATATCTCTTTGTCTACTTGTTTTTCTGAGAACCTCTATCCCCTTGGACTCCAGCAGAGCAAGCACTTGATCTGCTTTGCTGGCTACTGTATTTCTAGAACCCAGCACAGAGCCTGGCAAAAGGCAGGGCCTCAGGAGGAGATGTTTATTGGACAAATATGTGAGTGAGTAATGAACATAAAACCTCATGATCCAGACTCTAGTCTGCCCAGCTCCCTGTGTTACCCCTTTGTGACAAGTAAAACCCTCCTCCTTCCCAGCTAGACTCCATGTGGGGTCACAAGAGCAAGCCAGCTACACCATATCTGCTCCTGAGACTCCCCTAAGTTGGGGTGCAAGAAAGCAGGCAGAGTGGATGCATCAGTTTCCTCTTGTCTGAGGCCTCCTTTGCAACCTCTGTTTCCCCCAGAGGACCCACCTCTACCTCAACATCTTCTCTGCCTTAGAGTAGGCCTGACACAACCCCTCCCTCCTCCTCCAGTCATGGAAGCTTTGCGCTTGCCCAGTGACATGGATTCCGTATCACTAAACATGGCCCTCCACGTCTGACACACCTGTACCTCCCTCACATATGTCTCAGGGACACCAGTAGTTTGAGTTCACTCTTCCAGTTTTGCCAAACATTTTAGCAAATTTTTCTAACAGATGGGTTTTTGTGAGGGAAGAGTTGAAAGTGGGGAGACCCATTTGGAGGCAGCAGCAGAGGTGAGAAATGATGAGGGCTGGCGCTGGGAAGGAGGCAGTTTTCAAATACAGTTGACGCTTGAACAACAGGTCCACGTGTACACGGATTACTGGCAGTGTGGTACTGTAAATGCATTTGCCTTATGATTTTCTTAGTAGCATTTTCTTGTCTCTAGCTGACTTTATTATAAGAACACAACAATAATACAAATCACCTACACAGTATGTGTTGATCAGCTGCTTACGTTATTGGGAAGGCTTCTAGTCCACAACAGGCTATTAGTAGGTAAGCCTTAGGGAATCAAAAGTTATATCCACATTTTTGACTATATGGGGTACTGGTGCCCCTAGCCCCCATGTTGTTCAAAGGTCAACTCTATATTGATTGAGTGTGTGCTGTGTCAGATGGGGGTATTCAGGGTGGGGTAAGACAAGTAATAAATCACCAGGGACCATGCATTGTGGTGACAGTGTTCAGTGGACAGTGGATCTACCAGAGGGGCCTAACCCTAAAGGCTTCCTGGAGGAAGTGGAATCTAGGGCATCCCCAAAGGGTGTCTGGGGGACAAGGAAGAGCATTCAGGGGAAGGAAGGTTCTGCTTGACTAGATCAGAGGCTGTTCAGGGGCTATGGAGAGAAATGAAGCTTACGAGGACTGCAGGAGTCCTGTTAGTGACAAGGGCAGCCACTTGGGTTTCGAGCAGGGGATCAGATAGGACCAGTCTGCTTGTCATTGAATCACCCTCACTGTCTGAAGGGAGAAAAGGAGTGAAGGCATGAGCCCCCCCCCCCCCCGGGGTGGGGAGGGAACACTGCACACCAGGCTGGAGGCCTTCCCTTGCCCTAAGCAGTCTAAAGAGTAAGAGCCCCTTCCTCTTTACCACACACTACATTTTGTTTCTTCATAGAATTTACCACATTAGGTCATTGTTTTCCTTACTTGCTTATTGTCCATACTTTCTCTAAAACACAAGGCTTAATTCATGAGAACAGGAACCTTTTCTGTCTTACCCAGCTTTATCATATGCCAGGTCCTATCCCAGTGTGTGGCACCCAGGAGGTAGTAAATAGTTACTGGTTGAATGAATGAAGAAAATTTTTGGCACAGAGGCCATTGAGGTGGAAAGAAGTGGGTTGCCAGGTATTTTTGTAAGGTCAGCAGGAGGGTACTGGATTAGCGGTGCCCCATAGAGTGGTGCCCCATATCTCTGTTTTGAATGATTGGATAGATGGAATATGGAGTTGCTGAGTGAGAGGGGGAACTGAAATGGAAGTAGGTTGGGGGAAATGAATATGTTCAGTCTGGGTCAGATTGAGTTTGTGTGTCTGAGGGACATCCAAGTGGAAATCTATAGAAGGCACTTGGAAGGAAGAATCTGAAGCTCAAAAGTGAACAAAAAGGGGAGGAGAGGTAAATAAGAATGTACTAGCAGGGAAAAAAGGATTTGGCAATCATAGACAAGAAGGAGAAAGGAGAAGCAGATTCAAAATGACTTCTTCAATAAGTGACATATGTTCATGCAGATTATAAAAAAATAAGTATAAAAAAGGAGTAGGTATTCCAGTGGACATCAGTACTCATAGATCATTCCTATTAGCACTTTGGCGACCATTCTGGACACCTCTTTCCTTTGGATGTTTGTTGATTCGATGCAACTCTGTATTTACATTAATAGGTTTACAGTATATACAACTGTTTCTAAAGCATGCTTTTTCTCTTAACAATATGTCATGGAGATACCTCTACTTCAAGAAATATAGATCTGAAAAATCATTTTAAAGACCCAATAGAGAGGTAAAGGATCTGTACTCGAGGAACTACAGAACACTCATGAAAGAAATTGAAAAAGACACAAAAAGATGGAAGACATTCCATGCTCTTGGATCGGAAGAATAAACATTGTTAAAATGTCTATACTGCCTAGAGCAATCTATACTTTTAATGCCATTTCGATCAAAATTCCACTGGTATTTTTCAAAGAGCTGGAGAAAATAATCCTAAAATTGGTATGGAATCAGAAGAGACACCGAATTGCTAAGGAAATGTTGAAAAAGAAAATCAAAACTGGCGGCATCATGTTACCTGATTTCAAGCTTTACTACAAAGCTGTGATCACCAAGACAGCATGGTACTGCCATAAAAACAGACACATAGACCAGTGGAACAGAGTAGAGAGCCCAGATATGGACCCTCAACTCTATGGTCAAATAATCTTCGACAAAGCGGGAAAAAATATACAGTGGAAAAAAGACAGTCTCTTCAATAAATGGTGCTGGGAAAATTGGACAGCTATGTGTAGAAGAATGAAACTCGACCATTCTCTTACACCATACACAAAGATAAACTCGAAATGGATAAAGGACCTCAATGGGAGACAGGAATCCATCAGAATCCCAGAGGAGAACATAGGCACTAACCTCTTTGATATCAGCCACAGCAACTTGTTTCAAGATATGTCTCCAAAGGCAAAGGAAACAAAAGCAAAAATGAACTTTTGGGACTTCATCAAGATCAAAAGCTTCTGCACAGCAAAGGAAACAGTCAACAAAACAAAGAGGCAACCCACGGAATGGGAGAAGATATTCGCAAATGACAGTACAGACAAAAGGTTGATATCCAGGATCTATAAAGACCTTCTCAAACTCAACACACACAAAACAGATAATCATGTCAAAAAATGGACCGAAGACATGAACAGACACTTCTCCAATGAAGACATACAAATGGCTATCAGACACATGAAAAAATGTTCATCATCACTAGCCATCAGGGAGATTCAAATTAAAACCACATTGAGATACTACCTCACACCAGTTAGAATGACCAAAATTAGCAAGACAGGAAACAACGTGTGTTGGAGACGATGTGGAGAAAGGGGAACCCTCTTACACTGTTGGTGGGAATGCAAGTTGGTGCAGCCACTTTGGAGAACAGTGTGGAGATTCCTTAAGAAATTAAATACAGAGCTTCCATATGACCCTCCAATTGCACTACTGGGTATTTACCCCAAAAATACAGATGTGAAAAGAAGGGCCATCTGTACCCCAATGTTATAGCAGCAATGGCCACGGTCACCAAACTGTGGAAAGAACCAAGATGCCCTTCAACGGACGAATAGACAAGGAAGATGTGGTCCATATACACTATGGAGTATTATGCTTCCATCAGAAAGGATGAATACCCAACTTTGGTAGCAACATGGACGGGACTGGAAGAGATTATGCTGAGTGAAATAAGTCAGGCAGAGAGAGTCAATTATCTTATGGTTTCACTTATTTGTGGAACATAACAAATAACATGGAGGACATGGGGAGATGGAGAGGAGAAGGGAGTTGAGGGAAATTGGAGGGGGAGATGAACCATGAGAGACTATGGACTCTGAAAAACAACCTGAGGGTTTTGAAGGGGCGGGGGGTGGGAGGTTGGGGGAGCCAGGTGGTGGGTATTAAGGAGGACACGTATTGCATGGAGCACTGGGTGTCATGCAAAAACAATGAATTCTGTTACACTGAAAAGAAATAAAAATAAATAAATAAATAAATAAATAAAGACCCAATAGATTTCCTTTATTATAACAGAACTCATTAACCGATCCCGCATGGGTTGACACATAGATTGTTGCCAGTTTCTCAATATTATAAATAAAACTATGCGAACACCTGTGTCATCTTTCCCTGTGCATTTTTCGCCTCATTTTGTGAGAGAATATTCCTAGACTATTCTACATAGGATAAGCAAACACTTACAATTTTGACATACCTAACCAAATCTGTCCAGAGAAACTGTCTTAATGTATACAATGCATCTGAAGGGCAGGAGGAAGCCATTTTTCCTCATCAGCACTAGCTGCTAGACATTTTTCCCCTTGTCATCTTACTTTTTTTTCTTTTTAATGTTAATTTGTATTAAAATTATGTACATCCACATTTTAAGCAGTCAAATAGTTCTACAAGACTGAAACCAAAAAAAAAAAAAAAATGGAACCCCCGTCACCACTCCACCCTTTCCCATTTCTGATTTCCCACTCTCCAGAGGCAACAACCTTCAGCTGTTCTCAGGAACTGGTGGTGGACCCTCCCAGTGGGGGAGGGGGCGCTCAACACCAGGGCATTGGGATTCTCGTGCTCCCAGAAGATTCCAGTGCTCATAGGGCATTATCCTTCCTAATGCCACGGATGCCCCTTCTCACCCTCAGCTCTTCTGGGGGGTGGGGTAAATTCAGAAGCAGGAGAATGCAGGGACCACCTCGCATCCCACCCTGTTTATCTCACCTAGAACCTTAGGTTCTCTGCCCACAGTAATAAAGTGGTTGTGCCCCATCCCCTCCCTGCCACCCTGGATGTGGGGTGAAGGGTTGTACCCTTTCCCCTACTATCTCTGCCTGCCTGTCCCTCAGCCCAGGCAGCCACTTCACTGTCCCTAAGAGAAGGTGGTTCTGGTGACCCTGAGGTCTATAGATTCAACTAGCCCTCTCAGTGGACCCCCTGAGGCTGCCTTTGTAACCCCATCCTGGTTTCTGGTCCAACCAAATTCCCCAAAGTCCCACAAGTTTTCCACCATCCCTTTAGGCAAGGCTCTGACCCTGAGCTCCTCCTGGCTAACCACTGTCATCCTCAAAATAAAGTTCCAACTTTCATTCTGCCTAGAAAAAAAAAATCGGTTGCTTTTTTTAACTTTATAATTTCTGGTCTCTACCTCATACTTAGAAATCCTTTGTCTACTACATGACTATTAAAACATTTACCATATTTTCTTCTAGTGCTTTTAAGACTTTCTTTTTTTTTTTAAGATTTATTTATTTGTTAGAGAGAGAGTAATGAGCAGGGGAAGAACTGAGAGAGAAACAGACTTCCCACTGATCAGGGAGCCTGATATGGGGCTTGATCCCAAGACCCTGGGATCATGACCTGAACTGAAAAGAGGCGCTTAACAAACTGAGCCACCAAGTGCCCCAAGACTTTCTTTTTTACAATTAAATATTTGATCCACCTGGACTTTATTTTGAGATGGGGTTTGGATACAGTTCTATATTTTTTTCCAAAACCACTTGTCTCAGCAACATTCATTGAACAATCCATTTTTGTTCCTCACTGATCTGAATGATTCGTTTATCATATGTACTTGGGTCTGTTCCTGGATGCTGTCTGTGTTCTGTCCACTCATCTATCTTCCTAGTCCTGGACCAGTAATAGGAAGTTAATTGCTGTGGCTTTATTATATATTTCAGTGTCTGGTAGGCCACTTCTCCGGTATTAATCTTCTCCTGAGTTTTCCTGGCTATCCTTATATGCTTATTTTTCCAGAAGAATTTTAGTGTCACTTTAGTTTCCAAAATAAATTCTTGTAAGATATTGAATCAGCTTGCCTAGTAACATACCAGAAAAAAAAATGTCAAAAAGTAGACTTCACCCTAGAGAAAAATACTGTAAAATAAGGGAACTGCTACTAGAAATGAGATGTCTCTGAAAATATCATCATCATCCTTATCCTCATCATTATCATTGTATTCATTTTTTCCCTCTGTACATTA
Source organism: Mellivora capensis (assembly GCA_004024625.1). Taxonomy (NCBI): domain Eukaryota; kingdom Metazoa; phylum Chordata; class Mammalia; order Carnivora; family Mustelidae; genus Mellivora; species Mellivora capensis. The sequence goes on along the minus strand of PISX010005145.1, from coordinate 24,086 downwards.
CAAGCTGGAAAAAAAAACAAATTCTGAAAAGGGCTCTTTTTTTTTTTCAGATCTCTCACACAAAGCTTTCTGCGGATGATGAGTGGAAGTAAGTAATGAGTCTTTTTTTTATAGCTGTTATCTAAAAATTCCATCTCCACCTTTACAGTTGGAGAAATTAAATGACGCTATGATTTATTTGTAAATGTCTCAGACTACAGAAGGTGGGTTAGCACAGCATGCATGTGAACTGATAGGATGAACCTGAACCACCTGGATTTCATCTGTTTCTTACAGTGTGCCCCACACAGTCCCCCAAAACTGGATTTGTATGTCCTTCAAAATAGCTCAATGTCAAGTTAGTATTTATTTTAGGCATAAGATACATCTGGTTTTCTATATATGCTGTTTCCCCTGTGTTCTAGTACTTACTGTAGGGCCATTAGGGCCCTGTGGGCACCAAAAGAAAATAAAAATGAAAAGTTCCTCCTTTTTTGCATTATGGTAATCAATGATGATTGTACTCCTAATCAAAATAGGAAATACTTATTATATTTGCACACTACTTTATACTTTCCAAAGTAATTCTACACAGGTTAACCATTTGAGATGAGTTTTCATTATATATACACAAAGTTGATGCATGTCATAAAGCATAGTTTATGTCTATGCAAGCCCTATTTTAGACCGATTATAAAGTTGCTTTTCTGTCTCCCTGCCCACAGTTGAAAGTCTGTTCATTAAGTAGAATATTAAATAGTTACTTTGGATTGGGGGCTGTAAAAACTGTAACTGCTTGTGCCCTTTAATTTTTCTTCACTTCCCATTTCTTCAAAGGAACGAGTGTATTTTTTAATGAGCTTCTGAAAATCATTCTTATCTCTTAAGCTCAGCTTCCGACACAGAGACTATTAACAATGTAATTTTATTCAGGTTGCTTACCTGATGGGGACTTTAGCTTCTTCATTTCATAAAGGTAGGGGTGTCAGTACATCTAATGTGCCTCCCAGCATCCAGGTTCTAAGATTTCATCTCAAAGGAGAACTCAAGCAGTATTTACTAGGCTCTGCAGGCTCATTGCTACACGTTCTCCAGCAGGGGGCACCCTCAGTGCCCTTTTCGGAAGCACTTGGTACTTCACTCTTCAGAGTAGTGGTGGAAATTACTGGTAAAGGGGGAGAACCCAGCCCACATACCCAGTGAGTGCCTTTAAAAGGTCGCAGTCTCACAGCACAGAGTGGTACCCTGCAGTGTTTTCTGCTCAGTACAGCAAATGCACACTATATCCAGTCATAAGTGGAAACTTCAAGAGATTTTGTGACTGATGGTGCCCCATCCAGAGCAAAAGGTAATACTAACCACTATTTATAAAGTCCTTGATTGGCAACATTCATAATTTTCCCATTTTTCCCTAATCCTGACCCTGGACTGCTCTCTCTTCCTCTAACCCAGTGGTTCTCAATCTTGGCTGTACCTGAAAATCGCATGTGGAACTTGAACTGCCATAACAAGTACCACAGCCCTGGTGGCTTAAATGACAAAAATTTCGTTTCTCATAGTTCTGGAGGCAAGAAGTCGAAGGTTAAGGTATCGGCAGACCTGGTTTCTCCCAACCCCTCTTGGCTTGCAGCTGCCTTACACTCTTCCCTCCATGTGAGTTTATATATAAAAATCTTCTTAGATGGACACCATTCCGATTAGATTGGGGCCCATTCATGGACAGCATTGAACCTTAGCTAACTCCTTAAAGTTCCTATCTCCAAATACAGTCACCTTCTGAGGAACTGGGGGGTAGGACTTGAGCACATGAATAGGGGTGGGTATGGTTCAGCCCATGTAAGGCACAGAAACGGTCATTTAATTGATCTGGTCACGGCTCAGATCTTGGGACTTTTAAAGACTCCCCAGTGATTTTCAATTTACAGCCAACATCAAGAACCACTGCTCTAGGTTTCCTCTGAAGCTACTTCGGCTATGGGAAGTTAAACCAGATTACATGCTATAATCATGTTTTCTCTACCTTTATGCAAAGCCAAGAGTTCATCTAAAAACTGAGGCATTCAGCCATCAACTGAATGTTTGTACCTGCCTAAGATAATACATGGGCTTCTTCCTTCCCCTTATAATGAAAAAAAAAAGATGTATACAGCTCACTGAGTTTTCTGGAGTCCTTTGGATAAGTTTCTCTTCGTCGGTACCATGTGCAGTATATCCTTTTACTTCAGAATATTTAAAGTTACTTGGAATTACCACTATTTTACTATTTTGAATTTCAAAAAAGGAAATTTCATATGATTTAACCAGATAATCATTGTTTATTATTCCTAATTTAAGAACAAATAACATGGGCTTTAGAGTTTTAGAACAATCCTGTGAGGTACAGAGGGATGACGATTTTAAGTTTGCAAAGGATACCGCAGTGCAGAAGGGATGAGTGACTTCTGCGAGTCTGTATGACAATGATGTGCTGGACTGGGGACTGGCACCCAGGTCTTTCCAGAGCCCATCAGTGACTTTCTTGGCCCCATCATTTCACTTGAAAGGACAAGGCTGAAGCCCAAACCACACAGGCTAGCTAAGGGCTGAGAGGAATTGGTTTCCCTAATGAACTCAGGCTCCTCCTCTCTGCTGCCTCCTCCTCAAGCCTGAGAGAAAAGGCAAAACCAAGAAAAACTTAGGAAAACTGTACTCAAACTTAAAACCCCCTAAGTTTGAAATATCCAGTTGCTTTCCATGAGCCCAGACATTTTGTTCCTTTAAATGTGTAGTGCAAGGGTTGAAGGCTTTTTCAGATGATGTCATTTCCTGGTTCCAGCCTGCAGCAGGAGAGGATACACAAGACGCACCGGGGCCATGAGTCCATGCATGTGGAGATGATCTTGATCTTCCTCTGCACCCTGGTCATCGCCCAGATAGTGCTGGTACAGTGGAGACAAAGGCATGGCCGGTCCTACAATGTGAGTTGCCCCCAGGGGCCCCTGGAAGCCTGCTCCTCTTCCTGCTGCATCCTTCCTTTCTCACCACTTTGAAGGAAACCTTTTGGATTAAGTCAGCGGCTCTCAACAGGGTGCAGTCTTGCCCCCAGGCGTTACATGGCAACATCTGGAAACATTTTCAATTGCCATGCCTTAGTGGGAGGGGAGAGGGGGATGGGAGATGCTTCTGGCATCTGGTGGGTAGAGGCCACAGATGCCACTAAACATGCAGAGGACGGCTCCTCCTGTCACTAGTGACAAGACTAAGAAACTTTGGTTTAAGTGAATTAGTTTCCCTTTAGCATTATCAAGTTCTGCGAGTGGCCTAGGAAAAGGCAGACTGGGAACTTCAGCAACAAAAGATTGAGGCTAACTTTGTTTAACTAGCAATAAACTCAACTGGCATCAGTAGTTGACATATCCATGGAAATGGGTTAGTGCAAATTTTATACTGACCTCAGCAACACAAAGCATGATCCCGTTGGCAAAGACCAATCCCACTTGAGCGTGTCCATGAGAACCTTACCATCTTGGGGCCTCAGGATCATAGCCTGAGATCTTGCCATTGTAATGTTGCCAGCAGTGGTTCTCAAATCTTAAGGTGCATCAGAACCACCTGGAGAGGTGAATCAGACTGTTAATCAGATTCCCAGGTCTCACCCCCAAAGTCTCTGATTCAATAGGAGCCCAAGAATTTGCGTGTCTGACAAGTTCCCAGGTGGTGCTGATGCTCTTGGCCAGAGACCATATTTGAGAACCAATCATTTAGACTTGAGTATGTTGCAAAGAAAGAAGGTCCTCATTTAACACTCCACATGGTTCTGGGTCTTAGACTGGTCATTATATAAGAAGACTTGCCTGTGACATATGAAGTGCTGGCTTAGACCAGTATTTTATTGTATTTTATTTTTACCCATTACAGAAATTATTCCCTGTGTAGCACAGGGTCTAAAGGGATTCTTTTGAATTCTGTAGAATTTTTAAGTTTAGACAAGTTGTACATTTTATTTAGAAAAGGAAATCTTGTCTTTGTTGTTTAAGCAAACACACTAATTTTCTGCTATGTGCCACTGTCCTGTCAATTAAAATAAACATCCTCTATATAGTACTTGAACAAATTGTTTTTAAAAGAAAAAGACTGGAATAAAACTTCATAAGTTATTCACTCATATCAAAGAAAAGCTTCTTAAATATAACAATGATGGTTTTCTCATCTGCAAAATGGAAATAACCTAATATTCGGAATTTCTCGAGTCCTTAAGTAAGAAGAAAACTGGATGCTTAAGGAAACCATTCATAGCCCTGTTCCATCATTCCCTTATAACTGATAATGATCTCTGGATTAGATATTTCAAAACATGCTCAGTTTCCATGACAACTCTGGTATAAATTTTACATAGAAAGCCTCCTGAAAGGAAATGCCTCATGAGTCAGCTGACCTGCACTATGTCCCACTACTCCTCCACCATTTTTATTTGATGATTTTCAAGGCAGCTTATGCCAAAAAGAATTTGTCCCTGTCTTATATTTGGAGAAATTGCCCCTCTGTCAATTCTCTGAAGATGTATTTCACAACACCAGTCGATGTCGGGCTCACACACTTGTTCTACCTAGCCACAGACAGATCAGCCCGTGAATCAGAGGCCACTTGAAGGACTTGTTGCCTTTGGAGGTTCGAACCCATGATGACTCAGGCTACACTGGGACCAGGTAGACATCCCTGAGCTTAACAAGTGTTGGGTAGCTGGAGTGGTCTTCCCAAATTGTTTCCTGTCACTCACCACCACAAGTTGTGCTGCCTGAAATAACTTTCCGGGCTTGTTACTTTTGCTTGCACCCCATCCCTCACCAACAACTGGACTCCCTTAATCCCCCAACTTCTGCTCTCCAAGGTTGCTGTTTCTGTGTTCTTCTATCACACAGCTCCTCTATTTTATGGTTTCCCAGAGGGGCTCTGAGAACCCCTTGCAGGTGACCAGATGCCTGTGATAGGAGCCTCTCGTAGAGTGATCCTGCCTGGCACTTTAACGAAGCCAGGAGCCTAGATAAAGATACCCCACAGAGGTCAAGGACTATTTGGGTCTCATGGTGGCCCTTTGGGACTCTCCTAGATTAGCTCATAGACATGCTTGGCTTCTAGAATATTTTGTACTTCTTTGCCCATCAGTCCATCTATATCTATTATCGCATGTCCCAAAGGAATGGGTGGAGCAGTCCCTTTCCCCTGCATGTCTGTTGATAATATTTGGCTCAAGGTGAGAGCCAGCATGTGAGGCTGATCTTTCCCATATTGCTGCCTCAGATTTGCCCCATACTTTTCAATTCTTAAGATTTCAATGCCAGATCCAGGCATCAGAACACAGCCATTTCAGGAACTCTTGGTGGTACCTGCAAGCCCTGAATCTGGAAATGATTTCCAGAGCAACAGTAGCTGATTCTAGCACCAGTTTCCAGCATTCTTACTGTACCCTGCATGAACCGTATCAAAAAAAACCCTTTGCCTGACATACTTTTCAACTTTGGGATGGAATTTGATATGGTCATGTTTCCACAAATGCTGACCTGAACAGCCTTATCATCCAGGGAGAACCTAACTTTTAAATTCTCTTGGCATCTAAGATTATGTGACACCTAGCAGAGCTACAGAGAGCTTTGAACACAGTTACAAGATTCATGAGTTCCTGGCTCTTTTTTACAGGTGGCCATATATGAGCATTTATTTATGTTATTTAATTTTGTAATCTCCATCAGTATATTAGTAATATATTAATATTTATAACATGTTAATTATAATTACTATTATATATAAATTACTAAATATAAAAAATTATATACAAATTACTGTTACTTTTAAAGTTGTGATAGTGAGCTTTTTATACATTAAGTTACCCTGGGAGATATTTATTTTTTATTCCTTTTGTGAATTATAGTTCAGAGAGATTAAATAACCTGGTCAAGTTTGTATAACTAATTAGTTGTGGAGTAGAGACTAGAACCCAACCTCACCAGGTTGTTTGTTTTTTTTTTCATATCAAGGATGAGTTCCTTAAATATCTCTGAACCATGATTTCCTAATCTGCAAAATGGAAATACTGAAGAAAGGTACCTGTCTCCAAAGTTATTGTGATTCAGAAACATTTTCCTGTGAGAACTTCTAGCTTGGTGACTGATATATAGTGAGTGTTCAGTACCATTAGTTGACTCTGAGTGCATTCAAGAGAAATTGATGTATATAACAGTTTCACAAATTTAGCCATACATTGTAAAAGCAGTTTACTAATAAAAGAATCCTTTTCCAAACCCACCAACCTAGATTTCTATACCCAGAGAAATTATCTTTCAAAAGTAGAAGTGAAATAATTTCTCTCTAAGATAAACAAAAAAAAATGGGGTAATTCATTAATAGTAGACTTGACTGCAAGAAATGTTAAAAGAAATTCTTCAGAAAGATAAAATTATATAGGTCAGAAACTCAAGTCTACATAAATAAATAGAGTGTCAGAAAAGGAATAAATGAAGATAAAATAAGATCCTTCTTATTCTTAATTGATCAAATAGATAACTATTTGTTCAAAGTAGTAATTGTAACAATGTACAATTGACCCTTGAACAACAGAAGGGTTCAGGATGCTGACCCACCACATAGTTGAAAATCTGCGTATAACTTCTGACTTCCCAAGAACTTAACTACTAAATAGCCTACTGTTGACCAGAAGCCTTACCATTAACATAAAGAGTCAGTTGACACATATTTGATATGTTATATGTTATATACTGTATTCTTACAATAAAGTAAACTAAAGAAAGAAAAATGTTATTAAGAAAATTATAAGGAGGACAAAATACATTTATGATACAGTACTGTCAAAAAATCCACATATAAGCAGACCCATGTAATTCTAATCAATGTTGTTCAAGGGTTTACTGTACTGGTTGATTGTAGTATATGGGTAAGTGACATGAATGACAGCAGTGTTAGAAGAAACATGAGGGAGAAATTAGGATTTCTGTGTTATAAGATACTTGCACTACCAGTGAAACAGAATAGTATAATTTGAGAACGGACTTTAATTAGTTGTAAGTGTATATTGCAAACTCTAGGGCAACCACTGAAACACTTTTTAAAAAATATGTAATTAGAGCACCTGGGAGGCTCAGTCAGTTAAGCATCCAACTCTTGACTTTGGCCCAGGTCATGATGTTAGTCATGAGATTGATCCCTGTGCTGGGCTCTGTGCTGGCATGGAACCTGCTTAAGATTCTTTCTTTCCCTCTCCCTCTACCCCTCTCCCCAGCTCCACTTGTGTGCATGCATGCCCGTGCTTGCTCTCTCTCTCTCTCTCTCTCTCTCTTTCTTAAAAAATACATATACTAAGAGAGGAGAGAAAATGGAATCATAAAATTCTCACTTAAAGCCAAAGAGCCTAAAAAAGGGGGTGGGGCAGAGAGGAAAAAAAAGAAACAAAAAATTATGCAACAAACAGAGCACAGTTACAAATATAGTAGATAGTAATCGAACTATATCAACAGTCCCTTCAAATGTACATAGTCTAAATACATCAATAAAAAGACAGAGATTGTCACTGTGAATAAAAGATAAAACAAATGAAAACTAAAAAATAAGACCCATTTATATGTTGCTGACAAGAAACTCATAAGAATACAGATGTAACCATCAGGGAGAAAAAGGGGGCAATACATAATGATAAAAGAGTCAGTTATTTAAAAGGGAATAACAATTCTTAATGTGTATATACCTAACAAGAGAACATCAAAATATACAAAGCAAAAACTAATTGAACTGCAAGGAGAAATTGACAAATCCACTGCTTAGTTGGATAAACAGCTTCCTTCAGCAGTTGATAGAGCAAGAAGGCAGAAAATTGGTAAGGATAGAGTTGATCTGAAAAGCACGATTCATCTATCTGTGCTAATTGATATTTATAGAATACTTCAGCCAACAACAGAAAAGTACACATTCTTCACAAGCTCACATAAAACATTCACCAAGATAGACCACATTCAGGACATAAAACACACCAAAAAATTTGTTAAAGAATTTAAGTATACAAAGTATACTCTCAGACCACAAAAATTAAATTAGAAATCAATAACGGAAAGATAGCTGGAAAAATCCTGAGATATTTAGAGATTAAACAACACATGAGACAAAGAGAAGGACTCAAGAGAAACTAAAAAATAATTTTAACTAAGTGAAAACAAAAATACAGCATATCAAAATTTGTGGGATAAAGTTAAAGCAGTGCTTAGAGGGAAATTTATAACATTGAATGCATGTATTAGAAAAGAAGAAAGATCTAAAATCAGTTAATCATCTACTTTAGGAAACTAAAGAAAGAAACTAAAGAAACTAAAAATTAGGGAAAAGAAATAATAAAAATTTGGGCAAAAATTGAATAAAAACAGAAAACCAATAGAGAAACTCAATGAAACCAAAAACTGTTTGTTTGTTTGTTTGTTTGTTTGTTTGTTTGTTTTTAAGGTCAGTAAATTTGATAGAGCTCTAGCCAGCAAACCAAGAAAAATAAGAGAACACAAATTACTAATATCAGAAAAGAAAGAGGGGTCATCATTATTGATCCTATGGACATAAAAAGAAAATAATGGACTATCATGAATAGCTCTATGCCCACAAATCTGGATAACCTAAATAGAATAGACTGATTCTTCGAAAAACACAAACAATATCAAAACTCACACAAGGAGAAATGAATAATCTGAATAGGCCTATATTTTTCCTCAGATATAATTGATATATAACACTGCATTAATTTTAGGTGAGGTGTGCAACTTCATGATTTGATCTATGCATATGACGTGAAATTATTACCACAATAAATTTAGTTAACATCCATCACTACACATAGTTATAATTTTGTGTGTGTGATGAGAACTTTCAAGATCTTCTCTCTTAGCAACTTTCAAATACACATTATTGTTAACTATAGTCACCATGATGTACATTACATCCCCAAGACTTATTTAATCTTATAACTTGAAGTTTGAAGATTTATACCTTTTGACCACCATCACCCATTTAACCCTCCCCATACTTCCTGCCTCTGGTGGATATCTATTTTTAAACACTGAGTCAAGGCACCCAGGTGGCTCAGTCTGTTAAGCATTGGATTTTTGATTTTAGCTCAGGTCATGCTCTGGGGTCTGTGAGATTAAGCCCCGCATCAGGCCCTGCACTGGGCCTGTAGCCTGCTTAAAACTCTGTCTCTCCCTTTTCCCCACCAAACTCAGCTCCTTCTCAAAAAAAAAATTTTTTTGAGTCAATAATTAACATCTTCCTAAAAAAGAAGCACCAAGCCCAGATGATTTCAATTGTGAATTCTACAAAAACATTTAAGGAAGAATTCTTTACAATCTTCCAAAAAGTAAAAGTAGAGGGAACACATCATAACTCATTCTTTGAGGCCAGCATTACCCTAATACCAAAGTCTGATGAAAATATTACAAGAAGGAGAAATCATACCAATATCTCTCATGAACACAAATGTAAAAATCCCCCACAAAATACTAGCAAAACAAATTAAACAATGTATAAAAGGAATTATACACTATGGCCAAATGCGATTTACTCCAAATATGTAAGGTTGGTTCAAAAATTACAAATGAATTTATGTAATCAATCACATTATGATGCTGAAGAAGAAAAGTCTATGATCATGTTAATAGATGTAGAAAAAAGCATTTGACAGGGTCCAACACCCATTCATATAAAAATTATCAGCAACCTAGAAATAGAGAACTTCCTCAAATTGATAAAGAGTATCTATTAAAAAAACCTACACATGGCGCCTGGGTGGCTCAGTGGGTTAAAGCCTCTGCCTTCGGCTCAGGTCGTGATCGTGATCCTGGGGTCCTGGGATCGAGCCCCGCATTGGGGTCTCTGCTCAGCAGGGAGCCTGCTTCCTCCTCTCTCTCTGCCTGCCTCTCTGCCTACTTGTGATCTCTGTCTGTCAAATAAATAAAATCTTAAAAAAAAAAAAAACCCTACAGCTAGCATTACACTTAATGATGAGAAACAGGTTGCTTTCCCCTTAAGGAAGAATATAAGAAAATCTCCTCTCACCACTCCTATCTGAATTGCACTGTAAGTCTAAGCTACTGCAATAAGACAGAAAAAGGGGGCAGATAAATAGTATACAGATTGGGAAGGAAGAAATAAAAGCATCTTTGTTTGCAGATGACATGATTATGTCATGTAGAAAACTTATGTAGAAAACTCCAAAGAATCAACAACAACAAAAACAACCCTGGAACTAATAACTGATTATAACAAAGTTGTGGGATATAAGGTCAATATACAAAAGTCTATTGCTTTCTTATATACTAGCAATGAACAACTGGAATTTGAAATCAAAACACAATACCATTTACAATAGCACTCAAAAAAGGAGTATTTAGGTATAAATCTGACAAAATATGTACAAGATATATATGCAAAAACTGAGGAGACCTAAAATAAATGGAAAGATAATCCATATTCATGGATTGGAAGATTTGATATCGTTAAGATATTGATCTATAGATTCAATACAATCCCAATCAAAAATCATAGCAAGCTATTTTGTGAATATCAACAAACTAAATCTGCATTTTATATGGAAAGGTAAAAGACCCAGAAGAGGCAACACAACACTGAAGAAAACAATGTTGGAGGATTGACACTATCTAACTTTAAGACTTATTGTAAAGCTATAGTAATCAATACAGTGTGACATTTGTGAAAGAATAGACATTTAGATCAATGGACTAGAACAGAGAGACCATCAGTAGACCCACACAAATACAGTCAACTGATCCATGACAAAGAGGCAAAGATAATTCAATGAAGAAAGGATAATTTTCTAACAAATGGTGCTGGAACAACTGGACACTCATATGCAAAAAAAAAAAAAAAAAAGAAAGAAAAAATCTGGAACATATATTTCACTAAAATTAACTTGGGATGACTGGGTGCCTCAATTGGTTAAAGCATCTGCCTTTGGCTCAGGTCGTGATCCTGGGATCCTGGGATCGAGCCCCCGCATCGGGCTCCTTGCTTGGCAGGGAGACTGCCTCTCCCTCTGCCTGCTGCTCCCCCTGCTTATGCTCTCTCTCTCTCTGTCTCTCTGACAAATAAATAAATAAAATCTTTTAAAAAGTTAAATTAACTCAAAGTAGATCACAGATCTAAATGTAAAGTGCTAAATTATAAACTTCTAGAAGATAACATGGGGGCAAAATCTTGGTGAATTTAGAACACCAAAAGCATGATACATGAAAGAAAATATTGGTAGGTTGGATTTTATTGCAACTAAACTGCTCTGTCAGAGATACTATGAAGAGAATGAAAAGACAAGTCGCAGACTGGGAGAAAATAACTGCAAAACAAACATCCATCCCAGGACAGTTACCCCAAATATGCTTAAAACTCAATGATAAGAAAATAAGTTAAATGCCAAAAGATCTGAAAAGAGAGCTCATCAAGGAAATATACAAATGGCAAATAAACATATGAAAAGTAGTTCATCAGCATATGTTATTAGGAAACTGCAAATTAAAACAATAATAAGATACTAATACATACATATTAGAATGATTAGGATCCAAAGAAATTGACAATGCCAAATGCTGATGAGGATGCAGAAAGCAGGAAATCTTGGTGGGAATTCAAAATTCTAAAGCCACTCTGGAAGTCCCCTGGGCAGTTTCCCATAAAGCATAATCTTCCTACGAGATCCAGCAATCACACTACTAGGTGTTTACCCAGTTAAACTGAAAGTCTACATTGACACAAAAACTTGCATGCAAATATTTAATAGTGCCTTTATTCATAATTACCCCAAACTGGAAACAACCAAGCTGTCCTTTAAAATTGGAACAGATGGGGCACCTGGGTGGCTCAGTGGGTTAAAGCCTCTGCCTTCGGCTCGGGTCATGGTCCCAAGGTCCTGGGATCGAGCCCCGCATCAGGCTCTCTGCTCCGTGGGGAGCCTGCTTCCTCCTCTCTCTCTCTGCCTGCCGCTCTGCCTACTTGTGATCTCTGTCAGATAAATAAGTAAAATATTTAAAAAAATAAAATTGGAATAGATAAGCAGATTGTGGTATATCCATACAATGGAATATTAATCTGCAGTAAAAGGATAGAAGCTATCAAGCCATGAAAGGACATGAAAGAAACTTGGTTAAACAAGCTGATCTGAAAAGGCTGCCTGCTGTCGGATTCCAGTAATACATTCTGAGAAAATGATCATTGGCATGATCATAATATGACCATTGGCTATCAGTAGCTCAAGGAGGGAAAAGGGAAGGACAAACAAGTGAAATGAGGACTTTCGGGCCAAAATATTGACCTGCATTATACTGTAATTGTGGATACAAAATTGTATGCGTTTGTCAAATCCCACTGAACAGTACAGGACACCGAGCAGGAGTTAAGGCCAATTTTTAAAAATTCATTTAGGAGATTGGAGAATTCCCAGGAAATGCAGATGGTGACATTCCAGATGTATGAAACAACCTCAGTGAAGGGAATTAGGGGGGAAAGGAGTCTATACCAGTAAGGCAGTGGGAACTGCACATGAGCAATGGATAAAAAGTGTCCCATGGGAGTACGGCAAACCCCATACAGCTCTGTATGTATCCTGGAAGGGAACAGTTAAGAAATAAATGGCACATGGTGGGAGCCAGGTCACTTATTATTTATTTACACCTTGACGGTATTATCTACTACAGATAAAATAGTATTCGTTTCACATCATTTCATGAACAATTTGGATTTCAGGAGGGAGGGGACTAATCCAAAATGCTGGAAACATTTTCAGATTACAACTTTTAAGAAATGCCTAGCTTCTGAAGTGACTATTTAATTTGTCTTAGATTCTGTTCCATGGTCTGTAGGAACTGTATGTGTGTCAGAGCAGCTTATTATAAATACCTAGAGCAAAGGAAACATGTTATTTAGAAAACAACATTTAAAAATAGAACATTAACTGCTCCTGTGTGATGTCAAAAAGTGAAGAGAGAAAGTAGGTGAGAAGTGGAAAATTCTTATTTTGTTTGGAATACTACTAAATACCTGGATGTTTCCAAATAGTCACAGTTTTAGTACAAGATAGAGCATCTGGATATTTGAATTTTTCTCTTTTCAGCTCATAGTGTTGATATGGTGTGGACTTGGCAGAACTTCAAAGTTAAATTATTTCCAAATGCTTTTAACAGCATTTTTTAAACAGCATTTAATTAAAAAATAAAATCTCATTCAACACCACCCTCTCCACCTCCTTTTATATATCCTACTTTTCATATCAGCAGGAAATAGGGGGAAGGGGCCAAAAATGAATCCTTGTACTTCCCTTCAAATCACTAGAAGGCCTGATGACTACATACACAGAATTTGGACTTCAGACACACTGTTAACTTACCTCCACACACGGGCAAATAATTTGCCACAGATTGAAATATTATTCTATTTATATCAACTTCCTGCCTATTAATAGCTGTGAAACACTAGAACATATTACCATACCAGTAAAGCCTTATGCCTCCTTGAATCTTTTTAAAATGAGGCAACACACAATTAGATACAGTTTCATACATACATAACATTGCAGAATCTCCTTGAAGAATTTGAAGAGCAAAATCAACAGTGTGATTTGAAGATAGAAGTAGGGACCAAGTGAAAATCTAATGGCCCTTCGTATGCCAAGATTCCGTATTTCTACTTGTCTGATTTATGTCCACGCTCCTTCATTGCCTTGGCATTAATCACAGCAGCAGTATTTCCTGGAGTCATTTATTTACATGATAATTTTCTGCTTACCTCTGGCTCTCCTTGCTCTTGCTGCACCTCCACCTGCACAAATACACAGAGACACATGGACAAATGGCTGCAAATACTTAGGGATTTGCAGTGCAAAGGAAATGAGCATCACATAACTTCCTCCTTCTGCCCCTCCTTCCCTCCCTCCCTGCCTCCCCGCTCTCTCTCTCTTTCTCTCTCCCACCTCCCTTTCCTTCTCTCTCTCTTTTATGTTGTGTGATCCAGTCATCATTCTATATAATTAGGCCAATAAAAAGCTATCTTTGTTTTCACTTGATTTGCTGTTCTTTTCCAATTTATGATGTGCCCAGCTCCAAGAAAAAGCATGGTACCTTTGGGCAGCATCTGATTCATCAGGAAATTCCTTCTGCCACAACATGTGGGTGGGGAGAACATTTGGTGATGGGATCCAGATGCACAGGCTGCCCTTGGCCAGGAATGCAGCTGTATTTTATATGCACGTGCCCAGATGGTGACCCCTCTGGCATTATTAATGTGTCCCAGCTGCCAGGCCTCCTCATTTGCAAGCATGCACCTCGATTTCACAGATTCGTGTATTTATTTATGAGGCACCAAATTCCTACATTTCATATGTGGCAGTTGCTATTAAAATGAGAAGTTTGAACTGCTCTGGAAATTGATAAAGAATCTTTTAAATTGATATGAAATGTGGCCCTCGTTTCAAAATGACCTCTACAATTAGTGAATTTGTAATGCACATTTCTAACCTTGCCCTGTGCATGTTGAGAAAATATGGCACTGGGTTTACACTTTAAAGATAGTTAAGAAATTACACAGTTGCATTCCTGATATGATAATTTTTTTGCTTTTCTTTTATTTCTGATCTCTCAGACCTATTTTCTAAAAGTAGCATGTCTGCACATTTGAACACAGTTATTCACAGCTAATCAAACCCAGGCATCGAGTAATAGAAATTTGAGATCTTCTAGAAATGGGTTGATTCACAAGAAGAACTAGTATTATAAAAATATAACCCAGTCATTACTCCAAAGTATTATAGATGATAATAATTCCATGGACTTGAGGAAATGGATTAGTCTAATCTATTCTGGCTTATGATGTAAAGTATAAAATATAGATGTATGGTAGTTTTGCTGAATTAAAATGAACTGAATCATTATTCTTTAAAAATTCAGCATTTTTATGGGGGAAATGTAAAAATGATCAAATTGGGGTTTTTTTCAAATTTTTAAATTCTAATTAGTTAACATACAGTGAAATGTTGGTTTCCAGTATAGAATTCAGTGACTCATCACCTACATACAACACCAAGAGCCCAAGACGAATCAAACTGTTAAGACAGAAAGATGAAAAAATGCAAAAGGTAGATGATCAGATTTTGAAAGAGGGAAATCATGTCCATTTCCTTTTTCAATATCAGAAGTAATAAACTAAAAAAGCCAGAAAACATATCATTTATCATAGATAACTATCTTCAAAATCAGCTGTAGGAAGTAAATGACCCAAATACTCGTGTGATCTTCTTTAAGGGCACCTCCCACATTTACTATCAATAGCAGTGGGTCACGGTGGCCAGTGCTGAGTGCTAAAGTATAGCAAGTCTTACTTAGTATGTAGTTTCTGGCCCTCAGGAATAGTATTCCACTTCCTTTTTTTTTTTAATTTTATTTATTTATTTGACAGAGAGATAGAAAGAGAGCACAAGCAGGCAGAGTGGCAAGCAGAGGGAGAGGGAGAAGCAGAATCCCCGCTGAGCTAGGAGCCCAATGTGGGACTCAGTCCTAGGACCCTGCGATCATGACTTGAGCGGAAGGCAGACACTTAACTGACTGAGCCACCCAGGTACCCCAGTGTTCTACTTCCTTAAGCAAAGCCTCTCTGTCCTATTTAGATAGATATTCATCTTGATTTCCTAAATAAAGCTGCTAACTCATGGATTCACTATAACCATACTCACAAGGTAGGATGGAAAATTAAAGCCCCAGCCTCAGAATTCACCTCAGCAGAACATTGCCTGGTGCCCACCAATGAACGTCCTCACCTGAGACAAACCGTCTTTGCCATCCCCCTCTTACATTGGTGCTGAGCAGATCTTAGGTGGTTAGTGTGCATGTGATCAAACATAAAAGATCAGAGGTTATGGCGGTTGTTTAAACCTGTCTGCTTTTCCCAGGAGAGGTGATAGCTGGTATCGGGCCTGATGTAAAGAATGCGCCTGTCAGTGTGGTGACAGTATCAAGCTGACCCACAAGCCAGCAGCTCAGTCCCTCCTGCTTCTGCCACATGGGATTGGGGCCAGGCAACGTAACCCTCTAAGGTCACTCGCACTCGGGTCAGTAGTATAGGCCACACGGAGTTACACACAGATGAACAGGAAAGAGTTTGCTTCACATCTTGGCTTGCCTGGAAAAGCCACCAGTACCTAAAAAGGCAAAGCAAGAAGTAAAAAGATGGGCTTCATCTCAAATAGTCAGGGGGTGAGGGGATCCCACAGATGGGACACAAGGGTTAACCCTACACAATGCACTGGGGCAGCAGACAAAAGCTGTCCCAGGAGCTGCTGTGACGTCACTTCCTCCTTTGACCTCACTGTGCATTTGTACATGTGCTTGTGATAGGAAAAACAGTCGCTTGGCTCCCTGTATTACATACTGTTTCCAGAGCACTTTCCTATCTGTGGTGGTCTGAGCCTCCCTCCGTCAGCACAGGCAAACAGGACAGGCATTATTACCCCCAATTTTACAACACAAGTGAGGTTCATTTGTCCAAAGTCATGTAGCTTTTGAAGCCCAAAGTTGCTTTCGTCTGAAATACTCAGGCAAAAAGACATAAAAGAAAATGATTATTTGGGGTTCTTTCCCGTTTGAATTTTCAGATGACCAAACCAAGTCCCTCAAAACTATGCATGTACAGAAGAGCTTACAGCTGGACGGTGAGCCAGTCGCATGTTACAGACAGGGTGGTAGAGGTGGTTCCCCCCAGAGTAGCTTCTGAATCATTTACTAGTGGACTTGTCATTCTGGGCCTTCAGTCATTGAAAGAGACTTTCTGTTCATTTTTCTGACAGCTGGTGACACTGTTGCAGATGTGGGTTGTCCCTCTCTATTTCACAATAAAACTCTACTGGTGGCGGTTTCTGTCTCTGTGGGGAATGTTCTCGATTATTACCAGTTACATCCTCTTCAGAGCTACCCGAAAACCCCTCTCGGGGAGAACACCACGGTATGTATTCCCTTCGTTCCTTCCCTGACGTCCTCCTTATTATAACCACTAAGAAGTATACTTTAATTCCATTTTTTCCTGGATGGGGAAGGAAAGCATTACACTTCTTTTGCCTTCTGTGGCCAAACTATTTAGAGATTAGCTGTATTGCTGTGAGTTCATGTTCATTATTTAATGGCGATTTGGACAAACCTACAACATTTATTGCTTCAGATGAAAGCCAGAAGAAAGAGAAGTGAAAGTATAAAGTGAAAGTTTAAACTTTCTAGAGCACCATTTTCATGTTTATTTTTAGCTCAGCATTTTGTTTGACTCCATTGTAAGTTGGGTTATACATATTTTATAGTAGAGCAAGAGTTAGATGTTGGTATTTCTAACAACTATGTATGTATTTTATGTCAGACAAATCATAAGCAATGGACAACTTACTCCTCTTATAACAAATGAGGCTTTCATATTCCAATGATCATCTTAATTACCATGGCCAACCTCTTGACATTTCTATAATTCCCATCATATCATCTACAAATCTTTCGAAAGTGCTTTTAACCTCATAATGCATCCCCAAGTTTGCTTTTGCTCTCTTTGTTCTCTAGATAAAATCTGAATCTGAGTCTAGATAAAGTTAAAATGGGTAAGGAGAAATTGTGTAAAGTGTTACATGGTAATAAGATAATGTCAAATTTTGATCTTTGTTGAAGAATAAATCCTCAGCTCCTGTGGAATGTTCTTATGATTATTTAGCCATTCAGATGTTTGTTCTTAATCCTCTAAAAAAGTAGGAGAGACGAATACCAGCTTTTCCTTCTACTTTGGAGAAGAAAAAATACGTGGTGAGAAAAATCAAATAAATAAGTGTAATGATAAAGATGAATCTTCAAGTGCCTCTTGGCTGGCTCAACCAGAAGAGCATGTGACTCTTGATCTCAGGGTCATGAGTTCAAGCCCCACATTTTTGATGCACAGATTGCTTTTAAAAATAAATAATTTTTTAAAAAGATTGACATTCAAATAAGTAAATTCGGGTTGATGTTTAACTTAATCCCACTTTGGGAAGAAAGAGCTTTGAGGTGATGTTAGGAGACCTCCCAAACTGGGGAGTTTGGGGTTTTCGACAACCTTTGCATGGCCTGACTTGCCCATCAGCACATGGACATATGGCACAATTTTTCCTTAAAAAAATGTTGCCAGTTATTTAAGACTTGTGAAAGTGATCCAAATTTTGAATGAACCAAAATGTACTTGTTTCCATTCCCTGGATATAATCTATATTGTATTTCAGTGAGACTAGTTCACTTCTCTACTGTAGAATGAATCAACCCAGTTAGACACAGTATTTCTGTGCACGTTAGCTCGTTCAATGCAGAGGAACTTCATGACAAAGAATGTGCAAATGCTACCACGTTATACTCCATGCCTCATTTATCTCAGATGGCCAGGGATCTGTGCCCACCGCACACCCATTTCAGCTTCTCCTGCCTCCACACTCTGAGCCCTGGCAGACAGAGCCTGACAGCCAACAAGGCCTCACTACCATTTAAGGAAAGACCTAGCCACCATTTGAAGAGAGGACAATGGGAGAGGCTAATTAGGATCCCATTAACTCCTAGAAAAGCAGCCTAGAAAAAGAAGTTCCTGTTTTTGAGAGGTGGGAGGCCCTAAAGATCTTTATGGATCTTTGTTTAATCATCATGTCATAGGTAAATCACTTCTTAGACATACTCCATTTGGAAACAGGATTTCATTACAGGCTGGGAAAACTGGTCAGAGCAAATCAGCAAGGTGCAAAGGCAAACCCAAGGGGAGGGGTCCCCTGCCCCGACACCATTTATAACCAGCTGTTCCTCCCCCAGAATATACCAACCCCTGACCGGTGGGTCAGAGTAACAGAAAGGAAAAGGAGTTTCCTCTCTACTGCAGTAGAGTTCAGATTCAAAAACAGGCCACAAATGGACCAGCAGAGCTGGGCTTGGCCACATCTGTCTTTGTGGAGACTGCACGATTCCTACTCCGGTTTCTCTGCCTTCCAGTTGTAATCTAAGTAGCAAGGGAGTTCTGGACTCTAGCGCTCTAGAAACGTGTACCCCCAATAAGCAGGAAGATTTAGGGGTAGGGGATTTGGAAAAATCTAACACATCTGTAATAATTATATGACATATTGAGTATTGAATGTGCCGAGGCTTCTGAATATTTTCCCACGTAATCTTCAGGACTACCACAGGAGCAAGTGTGGTCACCCCCACTTTATAAATGGGGCAATCCCAGGAAGAAATGCCAGAGTAAGATGGCCAGAGTCCCACAGGCAGTGACGGGGAAGGGGAGCCCAGAATCATACCAAGGACAAGCAGCATGCAAAACCCCTCCTCCCCCCAGCATGCTGTCCCTTCAGGACATCAGCAAATTGCTTAGCACAGAGAAACCCCAAAATTTAAAAAGTCAGGAACACCTGTGGTGCTGGCACAACCTTGAGGGGCCCCTCTCAAGTATATCGAGTTGGAGTACACCTGGAGCTCTAGGACCCCCACTCTGGTGCTGGCAGGTGCTGTGAGGACAGACAGGGAGGCCCTCTCAGAACTGGCCGCTCTCCCCACCATCACACCTTTTAGCAACACCAGACTTTAGCCTCCACTGGACTGCCCTGAGCAATGGTCAAAACTGCCAGGCACTGGCAAATCAAATGGATCAAAAGACCAAGGAGTCACTTTGGCAGAAAGACCCCCCTCAAAGCCCTTGCTGACCCCTTTTAGAGATGACAAAGGCTCAGAGCGACTTCACCCATCTTGTGCAGTCCTGTGTGAGTTTCTGGCTCCATGGAACTCCCCACGGGCGACCACCCCCATGAGCAGGATTATACCTGCAGGAGGAGGCGTGGCCCACATAGCCCAGCCCTTCATCTTTGAAATGATGTAAATGGTAGCGCTATTTTTAACTACTTGAGGAAACTGCACTGTTTTCCAGAGTGGCTATGCCACCAACAGTGTAAGAGGGTTCCCCTTTCTCCACTCCAATATTTCATCTACTCCAACAGCAATCCTCTCCAACATTTGTTGTTCCCTGTTTTTTTAATTTTTGCTATTCTAACTGGTGGAAGGTGGTATCTCATTTTGGTTTTGATTTGTATTTCCCTGATGGCTAGCAAGGTTGAATACTTTTTCATGTGTCTGTTAGCCATTTGTATGTCTTCTCTGGAGAAGTGTCTGTTCATGTCTTCTGCCCATTTTTTTTTACTTGATTATTTGTTTCTTGGCTGTTGAGTTTGAGGAGTTCTTTATAGAACTTGGACACTAGCCCTTTATCTCTAATGTCATTTGCAAATACCTTCTCTCATTCTGTAGGTTGCCTCTTAGTTTTGTTGACTGTCTCCTTTGCTGTGCAGAAACTTTTTATCTTGATGAAGTCCCAAAAGGTCATTTTTGCTTTTGTTTCCCTTGCCTTTGGAGACGTATCTTGAAACATTTTGCTGTGGCTGATGTCAAAGAGGTTACCACCTATGTTCTCTTCCAGGATTTTGATGGATTCCTGTCTCACATTGAGGTCTTTCATCATTTTGAGTTTATCTTTGTGTGTGGTATAAGAGAATGGTCGAGTTTCATTCTTCTATATATGGCTGTCCAGTTTTTCCCACACCATCTATTGAAGAGACTATCTTTTTTCCATTGGATAGTCTTTCCTGCTTTGTCAAATTTTAGTTTCCCACAGAGCTGAAGGTCCATTTCTGGGCTCTCTATTCTGTTCCATTGATCTATGTGTCTGTTTTTGTATAAGACAGTATGTGCCATACTGTCTTGGTGATCCCAGTTTTGAAATATAGCTTGAAGTCAGGCAACATGCTACCCCCAGCTTTGTTTTTCTTTTTCAACCTTCCCTTGGCAATTCGGGATCTTTTCTGGTTCCATACAAATTTTAGGATTATTTGTTCCAGTTCCTTGAAAAATGCCAATGGTATTTTAATAGGGATGGCATTCAAAGTGTAGATTTCTCTGGGTAGGATAGAAATTTTAACAGTGTTTTTCTTCCAATCCATGAGCATGGAATGCTTTTCCATCTTTTTTCATCTTCCTCAATTTCTTTCAAATAGAGCTATGATACAACCCAGCAATTTCACTACTGGGTATTTACCCCAAAGATACAAATGTAGTGAAAAGAAGGGCCACATGCACCCCAGTATTCACAGCAGCAATGTCCACAACAGCCAAACTGTGGAGGGTGCCGAGATGCCCTTCAACAGGTGGATGGATAAAGATGTGGTCCATATACACAATGGAATATACTCCGCCATCAGAAAGGATGAATACCCACCATTTGCATCCACATGGATGGAACGGAAGGCAATTATGCTAAGTGAAATAGGTCAATCAGAGAAAGACAATTATCATATGGTTTCACTTATATGTAGAACACAAGGAATAGCATGGAGGACCTTAGGGGAAGGAAGGGAAAACTGAAAGGGGGGGAATCGGTGGGGGGGGAGATGAACCATGAGAGACTGTGGACTCTGAGAAACAAACTGAGGGTTTCAGAGGGTAGGGGAGTGGGGGGATAGCTAACTGGGTGATCAGTATTAAGAAGGGCACATGTTGTAATGAGCACTGGGTATTAAGTGCAAATAATCATTGAACAGTACATCAAAAACTAATGAAGTTCTATATGGTGACTAACATAACATAATTTTTAAAAAAAGAAATTGTGTAAAAGACAACTCGTGTCTCAAGCCAGCCCACCAACCCCGTGTAAAGCGTCATGCTTCAGAAGGTCCTTCCTGACTAAAAGTCAGTGAAGCAGGACATCTTTTAAAATAACTTCGAAACACTGCATCAGTAATATCATAGAACTTAAGCATTGGGAGCAATGGCTCTAACAGAGAGGAAGCTGGGGGAAGTGAGAGAGTTGGAGGCAGGGCTCCAGGGAGTGAAGGTAAGACGGCATGGTTGTCTCTGGAGTGTGATTCTCCACTCATTCTCCACTCATTCTAACAGTGAAGAGCACTCTTAAAGGCAGGAACAGGGGCTTCTGAAAACCAGAAGGACAAGCTGAGAGACAAATAAGACCTCCTACTTGGGAGCAACAGTTCAGTCACCTGCTTCTTTACTCTGTGACCAAGGACAGCACCCAGCTGCTCCTTCTCCTGCTACCGCCTCTTCTTGTTCCAGTGGACACAACCTTTCTCTGTGGTACTTGCCCAGGGGATCTGGGCTCCTGACCTCTTCCCACATCCTACCAGGCACGAAGCAGCCACGTGGCCCCCTCTATAGTTTTTCTAAGGGATTTTACTGCCAAGGATAAGGGGAACAAACAGGGTATGGAGCTCCCTGCCAGATCATCTATACCCTTCCTCTCTATCCCCATCTCCCACTTCTCCATTTCAACCCCATGGGAAGAAGGAAAGGCTTTAAGAGTGGTCAGGGTATATGCTGGGATACACACAGGACCTATCCACAGAACAGGAGAAAACCAGCCAGAGGCTCACTTCTGATTCCGTCCCAGGGCTAGGGGAGGGGCTCTGTGAGTGGAGAGGACTTGGGATGAGGCTGAGCTCACTACTGATGACATCTGCCCTGGGGCTGGGGGAGGGGGTGGAAGGGTGGGAGGAACAGGAGTGGGGAGAAACTTCCAAGAGAGGAGGTTCCCTCCTCCTGACTTCTCTGTTCCTCTTTTGCTTACTTCCAAGCTATTCCTGCCAAAACCACTCTAAGATAACCCTAGGGCCAAAAAAGAGAAGGGGAGGCAGCATCCTAGACAGAGAAACCATCCCTGAAGATCACTCTTGCATGAAGAATATAGATAAGTTACAATGAATTTGTATATGCATGTGCATACTATTTATACACTTTGTTGATATATTAAAACTGTAGATTATTATTGAGTTTAGCTGATATAATCTACTCACATATATTACATAAAAAATAGAATTCTAGAAATTAAAAACTGACTTACAAAAATGTTTGAGGAAGGTAAAATACGTTATAATATGTCATGTTCTGTATTTATCCCTGCTTCACCCTTCACAGATTGGTCTACAAATGGTTTCTTCTAATCTACAAACTCAGCTATGCATTTGGTGTTGTGGGTTATTTGGCTATCATGTTTACAATGTGTGGATTCAATTTACTTTTCAGGTAAGTATCTCCAATTAAGACCTTAGTACCTAATGATTAAAATTCATTAAATTAGGAGCTAATTAAATTAGGGGCCGATTGTTCATTTCTTAAAGAAATATTTCCCTTAAAAATGGGGTGGGGGTAACGTGCCTGGTGGTTTAACGGCTGCCTTCAGCTCAGTTCATGATCTCAGGGTCCTGGGCTCATTGCCTGAATTCTGGCTCCCTGCACAGCGGGGAGCCTGCTTCTCCCTCTGCCTCTGCCTCTCCCCTGCTTGTGTGCCCTCTCTCTCTCTCTAATACACAAAATCTTTTTTTTTAAAAATGGGGTGGGGTTATCCTAGAGAATCCTATTATATTTGAAATGTGATCCAACTTGCACAGTTTTGTTTTGTTTTGTTTTTCTTCTGACTAATACATGGCAACAGTGGCACAGTACCAAAGGGCCTCAAAATTGTAGCTTGATCCCTGGGGCCAATTGTCATGTTAGGCAAATCGTTTCTTCTATATCTCCATTTTTTCAAATGCAAAGTGGGGATAATCCTATCTATCTGTAGTATCTGTTTTGTTTTGTTTTTTTTAATTTTTATTTTTTTATAAACAATTTTTTATCCCCAGGGGTACATGTCTGTGAATCGCCAGGTTTACACACTTACAGCACTAACCATAGCACATACCCTCCCCAATGTCCATTACCCCACCCACCTTTCCCGACCCCCTCCCCCCAGCAACCCTCAGTTTGTTTTGTGAGATTAAGAGTCACTTATGGTTTGTCTCCCTCCCAATCCCGTCTTGTTTCTTCTTTTTCTGCCCCCCTAGTCCCCCATGTTGCATCTCCAATTCCTCATATCAGGGATATCATATGATAGTTGTCTTTCTCTGATTGACTTATTTCACTAAGCATGATACCCTCTAGTTCCATCCACGTCGTTGCGAATGGCAAGATTTCATTTCTTTTGATGGCTGCATAGTATTCCATCGTGTATATATACCA
>PISX010005144.1:0-111124 GCA_004024625.1 Mellivora capensis | reverse complement strand
TTGGGGCACATCTCTGAGATCTTAAGCCTGAAATCCTGTAAGACAACTTGAATTCTTTTTTCAGAAGACATGTGTGACTTCCACAGTCAAAGACAGACTTTTTGGTAGCATGATGTACTTATTGGCCTGACAAATTATACAAGTCACCACATGCTCTTATCACTTGCTGTTGGTCTGTCTGAAATTTCAAACACTTAGGAGAGATTTGGTTTTGAAAATTCTTGATTATCTGTCATCTATCAGTCTTGTGTTTTGATTTAAAAATACATCTCAAAATGTGTTAATTAAGTAGATGGGTGGATCTTTTCATAATGAATATGTATATCAAATTGCCATGACGTACACTTAAACATCTTACCATCTTCTTTGTCAATTGTACTTCAATAAAG
This sequence comes from Mellivora capensis, assembly GCA_004024625.1. NCBI lineage: Eukaryota > Metazoa > Chordata > Mammalia > Carnivora > Mustelidae > Mellivora > Mellivora capensis. The sequence goes on along the minus strand of PISX010005144.1, from coordinate 110,735 downwards.
CTGAAATTTAAAAATAAATAAATAAGTGCTATCAGCAAAATTCTTCTAAAAACTTAATTACTTAACTGATTAAAAATGGGAAAAATACGTTGAAAAAGTTGAGAGTTTCAAAAATAAGCTATTGTGATGGTTGGACAAAGAATTTTTTTTTTTTTTTTTTACAATTTTATGAACTTGCTGGCTCTCCCCTTGGGCTTTTCTCTAATGATTCCTCACAATTGGTAGAAATAACCAGTTGGGAAAAGTTTCTAGTAGGAAATATGAGGAGGTAAATATAGCAACCAGTGTAATTCTGCTTTCTTCTTAATGGATCATGTGACATTTCAGATTATTAATATATGGTAGATGAGCACTTGTATGAAAACTGTGCTATTATGTAAAACATAATACACCAGATAGAAATTGTGAGCCCTTTGACTGGAAAGTGAATTATTTGGTCTTTCCATTTGTGTTTGTCTTCAAAGGATAAATTAAAAGCAGAAGGGGTACTGTATGGATTTAGAATCTAAAAGCCTCTACTGTACTCTGGAAATCGTTCAGCAAATGTGAGAGGACAGCATCTTCAGCTGACCCGATGGACTATTCTATTCTCTCGTACTGTGGTTGCATGTTGAGAGGATGGGGTTAAAGAAAAATGTACCCTGAAGTGAGGATTTCCAACTTCTAAATATTCGCCATGAACCCTAGGGCCCGACAGGGTTTATTTTAATTTCTGTTCACAATGCCCTGTGAGGTGCCTCATGCTGAAAGTTTTCTCATTCAGAAAATATTTCAATATTTCATGGTTTTGGAGTGTTTGTATGAAAGAGGACTCGATACACAGAGAAATGATCTCTTATATGGCCATTTGAAATGTATTTATTTATTTTCATATCACCTGAATAATTTATGTGATCTATTTTGCTACTTATAGAGACAAGGAACTCAAAGGCAATTTTTTAAAGCTAAGAAAGCTTTTTTTTCTCCCATAAACATCAAGCTAGTACTCAGAATGTCCTTATGAGCAATATAATAAAAGATGAATATTTAATATATAAGTAGAAATAGAAAAATTCACACTTACATTATTGCCATACACCTCAATGAATAAAAGAATTACAAACCGTGAAACTGAAATGTCAAGATGACAAAACCTCCAAAAGGGAAATAGCTCCATTGGCCAAGAATGTATAAATTATTTCTACTTTCAATACCAGCATAGAGAACCATACAGCATATTTTAAACTTGGAAAATAGGAACTAATTTTAAAGTAGCATATGTGATGATAGCAATGGGGAATATGAAGTACTTACCATGCCCTGTTCCTTCCTAGCCCGTCCCACACATAAATTTTCATAATCGCCTTTCTAAAAAGCACAGTCCTGAACATGTTGCTTCCCAGGTTACAAATATTCAAAGGCTTCCTCCTAGCTATAGGATAGTTAAAAACCTTTTTTCCCTTTGGAGATATATACTGAAATATTTACAGATAAATTGATGTTATGGCTGAGATGTGCTTCAAAATAACCTGGGGGCATGGAAAGCAGGGAGGTTGGGAGACACAGACTGAATAAAATTGCCCAAGAGTTGATCATTATGGAAGATGGGTGATAGCTACGTGGGGTTTGTTATCAGATTTTACCCACTTTTGTATGTTTTATAAAGTTTTTTTTAAGATTTATTTATTTATTTGATAGAAAGTAAGCATGAGCAGGGGGAGGGGCAAAGGGAGAAGCAGTGTCCCCACTGAGCAGGGAGCTGGATGCAGGGCAAGATCCCAAGACCCTGGGATCATGACCTGAGCCAGAAGCAGAGGCTTACCTGACTGAGACACCCACATGCCCCTAATAAAGTTTTTTGTGGTTTTTTTTGGCTCAAAAAAGAAAGAAAATCTCTTTACATCGACTTGGAAATTTTTCTATAACTTGGACCTAATAACTTATCATTTCTAAGTTTACAGTCCACTTCTCAAGCCTCAGAAGCCACAACCAAATTCATTGTCAAAAATTTTGTCCCTGGGGCACCTGGATGGCTCAGTGGGTTAAAACCTCTGCCTTCTGGCTCAGGTCATGATCCCAGGGTCCTAAGATCAAGCCCCTCATCGGGGTCTCTGCTCAGCAGGGAGCTTGCTTCCTCTCTGCCTGCCTCTCTGCCTACTTGTGATCTCTGTCAAATAAATAAATAAATGAATCTTTAAAAAAAAAAATGTTGTCCCTGAGTGTAAACTTTTCTCAAGTTGGTGCCTTCGTTCAAGTAGTTTTTCCTTCCTGGTAAGCTCTTCTCTTTTAACTTCACTTTTTAGACTTCATTTTCTGAGGCTGGGTCCCCTCGTCTGTAAAATGATGAAATTAGAAAAACTTGCAACAGCTCTTCCACTCTGTGATGACTCAGCTTGGTTGACGACTCACTCCCACAGAAAGAAGATCGACTTAGGAATAAAGGGCTGATGACCCAACTAGCCACAGTCTGCTTTAGAACTGATAAACACCTGCCATACCCAGTTGTTTGGCAGTTTTTTAAATCAAATTAGGTTTCCTCCCTTTCTTATATTTCATACTTATTAACTTCTTAGAAACATATGAAATCTGTTTTAAATAGTCTCTAAAGTCTACTTAACAGTATATCAGATGAATTCATGGAATGAGTGTCCCTTAGGGAGAGAAGTAGTTAGAGACAGTCAGATCCTAGGGACTGGCTACCGGAATTTGGCCCAAGAGCATGAGACTCAAGAGACTTCCACAGAAGGGAAGAATGACTAACCTGACTTTGGCTCTCCACATATGATCTCAGGACTATTCCCCTTTTTTCAAATGACTTAAACGTTTTTGCTGCATGGATTTCCATTATTAAACATTAACTAAAATTATTTGAAAAATAAAAACTCCTAACCACCACTGGATTTAACAAAAGAGCAAGATTTTTTCCCTTTTTAAAATAAATGTTCTTATCCTCTGATTATAAAAGTCACACACCTTTTGCTCATTATAATTTCATGATAATTAGAGATAATTTCCTTTAATGATTACTCTTTTCTGAAATGTTCTTGGACAATGAGCCAAATGATTTTTGATATATATCTCTGTTCCTATTTGATGAAAAGTACCTCTCCTTACCCACCCACTGGGGTAAGCACTAACAACAGGCAAGTTTGTGCTCTGAGAGCTTGTCTGATATTAAACATCACTGATTGGACCAGGAGATAAAGATTCTGTCCACCAGGATTCTATAATTGGGACTGAAATTAATTAATCAACCTGGATGGGTGATGCAGCCATATTAAATCTGAATTAGAACATGTTTGGTTGGGACGCCTGGGTGGCTCAGTTGGTTGGACGACTGCCTTCGGCTCAGGTCATGATCCCGGAGACCCGGGATCGAGTCCCGCATCGGGCTCCCAGCTCCGCGGGGAGTCTGCTTCTCCCTCTGACCTTCTCCTCGCTCATGCTCTCTCACTGCCTCTCTCTCAAATAAATAAATAAATAATCTTAAAAAAAAAAAAAAAAAAAGAACATGTTTGGTTGATAGTAAGAGCAATGACAATTCAGATGTGCTTAAACAACATGAAAATAACTTACTGGCTCAGAAACTTACAAGTCCAGAGGGATGATGTTTACTGCATGGCTGGATATAGGTGTTCAAATGACATCTTCAAGACTGAGTTTCTCCATTTCTGAGTTTGTTTTCTTTGTGTTGTCTTCATTCCCAGACAACCTCTTCCCCTATAGAGGAAGTTACCCACCAGGAGCTTCATTCCTATATTCTACCATCTTAGCAATCCTAAAAGAAAGCACAATTGTTAATTAATTCTTTTAAAATTCTCTGGAAAGATTTTATTGACCTAGTTTGAATTGTGAGTCCACAAACCAAGAGCAAAGGCTAAGATATTTCAATGCTCTGATTACCCAGACCAAATCAAAATCCCGCACTTGAGGTCAGCTACACCTGAAAATTATGGATGGAAAGTGGAGAAGGAATGGTTCTACAGAGGAAAGTCAAGGTGCTTTGTCTCATCATAGGGTTATATATTAGAAAAAGAGATGATTGTTAATTGGTTAATTAGCTATTGGTTAATTGGTCTATGGACTGGCCATCTAGGGCCAGTCTTGGATTAGTCAGTTCTTGAATAGGAAATATACAAACAAAAGGTTCTTAGCAGAATGGATGCATTGGATGGATATAAACTCAGGCTTTTGTGGTCTAAATAGCTGTGATGCTTTCCCATCTTCTGACTGGAGGTTGAGCCTTACTGATTGGTCCTTGTTTATCTTGACTTAGATTTTGTTGGAAGGGAATGACTAAGGCATTTGGGCCAATAAAATGATGAAGAATAACATATATAACATTCCTTCATAGTCTAGATAAATATCAAAACTTGGTTTATCAATTTCCTGGCTTAAGTCTCATGTACTGGGAACAAGTCTGCTTATCCAATATAACATGGTAGCCCACTGATCCAGTGGGCCTCATTGGTTTGTTTGCTTGTTGCTATGGTCTGAATGTTTGTGTCTTCCCAAAATTCTTATGCTTAAATCCTAACGCCCAGTATAATGGTATTAGGATATGAGACCTTTGGGAGGTGATTAGGCCCCGCCTTAGTGAATGAGATTAATACCTTATAAGAGACGACAGAGAGATTCCTAGACCCTTCCACCATGTGAGGACATAATAAGAAGCTTGCAGTCTGCAATGGAGAAGAGGGTTTTCACCAGAATCCAACCACACTGGCACCCTGATTTTAAACTTTCAGCCTACTGTGAAAAATAAATTATTTTGTTTATGAGTCATCCGGTCTGTGGTATTTTGTTATAGCAGCCTGAATGGACTAAATAATTGTTTACTTATCTTTGAAGAAAATGAAATTATACAGAAGTAGTATAATATGTGGATTGCCTCTAGTGCCATTCAATGTCTAAAGAAGCAGATATACTCAGTTTCTTATTTCTACAAAATAAAAACTCTTTTTGGTAAACTTGAAATAATTTAGAATACAGCCCCCTGAACAATATGGGGGATTAGGGGGTAGTACCCATCACATAGTTGAAAATCCACATATAATTTTGATTCCCCCCAAATTTTATTAATGTTTTGCTGTTGACCAGAGACCTTACTGATAACATAAACAGCTAATTATAACATATCTTGTATGTTACATATATTATATACTATATTCCTACAATAAAGTAAGCTAGAGAAAAGAAAAAAAAATTTTAAGAAAATGTTTTTAAGAAAATTATAAGGATGAGAAAATATATTAACAGTACTGTACTGTATTTATGGGAGGAAAATCCACATATAAGTGGACTCATACAGTTCAAACTCAAGATGTTCGTGTTCAAGGGTCAACTGTATAAAAATTTAATTCCATTCAAGTCAAGCTTCATCTCCTTTATAAATCCTTTCTTGATCACTCTACTATACTCTACTGTATCAATTTCCTTCCACTTTTTCTTCCATCTTCTTTTCCTCCAAAAACATTATTAAATGTGTTACTCAATGAACAATTGTTATGTACCAGGCACTGTGTTAAGTATTTTTCATTGATAGATGATCTAATTTAACCCACTCCACAGGTAGGTTGTTGAAGATGATGCTTATTTCCCAAAAACAGAGAGGCTAAAAATCTTGTCCTCTATCACATAACTAGTGATCAAGCCTAGCTTTGAACCCAAACAGCTTGATTCCTGAGCCCATACCTTCAGCCACTTCCCTACACAACCTCTCACAGCACCTTATTCTGTGCCCCTTATCTACAGCCCAATGCCCGGCATGTAGTAAGCACTCAATCAATGATTGTCATTGTTTTCTTTATTATTACATTACAATGTTAGGCTCTCAAAAAAATGTCCTGTATTTTCTTCCTCCCATAGCACAGCCCCCTACAACTTGTGAGGCATGCATAACACTTCACGTGTTATTGAATTTAATCTCTTAAATAGACCAGAAGTGGAAATCTGCTATTATCATTTTGTCTACCAGTGAGTAATGCACACTATTTTCAAATTTAAGAAACAGAGATCTTTTGTAATTTCTTCAATTTCATAAATGTACTAATTATTTCAACTCTTGGCTACTTATTTTTTTACTGTTAGAATTGCTGTTATTAATTATTGCATACATGTTTCCTCCCTTGCTCAACTCTTCCAGTTCTTTTTTTTAAAGTTTTTATTTAAATTCCAGTTAGTTAAGATACATGTAATATTCATTTCATGTGTACACTATAGTGACTCAGAACTTCCATACAACACCTGGTGCTCATCACAGCAAGTGTGCTCTTTAATCCCCATCACCTGTTTCACACCCCACCCCCCACTGCCCTTTCTGGTAACCATCAGTTTGTTCTTTATAGTTAAGAGTCTGTTTCTTGGTTTGTCTCTCTCTCTCTCTCTCTCTCTTTTTTTTTCCCCTTTGCTTGCTAGATTTGTTTCTTAAATTCCACATATGAGTGTAATCATATGTTATTTGTCTCTCTAACCAACTTATTTTGCTTAGCATAATATTTTCTAGCTCTGTCCATGTCATTGCAAAAGGAAAGATTTCATTCTTCTTTATATGGGTAACATACTTGGCTATTTTTTTTAATTTATTTTATTTTATTTTCAGTGTTCCAAAATTCATTGTTTATGCACCACACCCAGTGCTCCATGCAATATGTGCCCTCCTTAATACCCACCACCAGGCTCAACCAACCCCCACTCACTCCCCTCCAAAACCCTCAGTTTGTTTCTCAGAGTCCACAGTCTCTCATGATTTGTCTCCCCCTCTGATTTCCAGGTTACAAATATAAGTGGGTTTCCATAGTGTAGTGGTTATCATGTTCGCCTGACAAATATAAGATGGGTTCTCTAGAACACATTCTCAGATTCTCATCAGATTTATTGTCATTTCATTTTATTTTATTTCCAGCTATATCAAGATATAATTGGCATACAACATTGTGTAAGTCTAAGGGGTATAATGTAATGATTCAATACACATATATATTGCAAAATGAGATTTTTCTTACTTTATTGAGATTAATTTTATTTTTATCATAAAATTTTCCAACTATTTTTAATGCTGACTTATGAAATAATGAGTATTATTCTATAATTTAAAGTAAAACTAAGATTAAAATTGAAGTGTGTTAGGAGAACACTGACTACATTTAATGCACTAGAAAAATCTTTCAAGCTTTGTTATTTTTGAAAATATACCCCAACTTCTTGTGGACATCTTGTACACTGAGAAAGACCCCAGGTTACAGATAACACAGTATGGCACCTGAGGACTTTACTTCTAAGACATTTGAGGGTCGTTTTTAATATATGTGGTAGGCAGAAGTCTAAAATGATTCTTTAAGATTTCCCACTCTAATACGATGAGCTCCAATTACTTATGTTACATGGCAAAAGGGGTTTTGCAAGTATTGTTAAGGTCACTAATCAATTGACTTTGGGTTAATCAAAATGATTATCTGGGCAGGCCTAATCAATCACATGAGCCCTTTAAAAGACAGTGCTTTCTCAGGCTAGTGGCTGAAGAAGTCAGAGATTTGAAGCACAAGGATTCAATACACCCCTGCTGGCTCAAGGATGGAGGGAGCCACATCCAGGGACAAAAGAACAGCTTCTAGTTTCTGAGACCAGCACCGGCAACAACCACAGGAACTGGATTCTACCAATAACCTGACTGAGCTTGGAAGCAGAATCTTCTCTAGAGCCTCCAAAAAAAATCCATGTCCCACCTTGATTTGGGGTTTGTAAGACCCGAGTCAGAGAATCCAGTAAAGTACACCCAGACTTCTGATCTACTGAACTGTGAGATAATGTTATTTTAAGCTGCTAAATTTTGTGACAATTTGGGTTTTGGGGTTTTTTTTTTTTGACAATTTGTATACAGCAATAAAAAACTAAGGCAGGCTTTTTCTTTTTTTTTATTGAATGACCCATATAAAATTGCCAGTATTCACTGGTTTTTATCTACATAAATAATAATTTCATTTGATTCAAACTAATATTATTTGGATGTGTTCAATCTGATATTTTTTGGTTGATGGATTCTTAAAACCTTGACATCTTAGGAAGACAACCATAAATAAATAAATAAACAAACAAACAAATAAATACACACACATATGTATCTCACTTCCTATCCTTTAATCTCCAAATGCACATATCAAAACATGTATATATATGTTAGTCATTTCATCAGTCTTACACCAGAGAAAATGTCTCCTACCTCTATTTCGAACTCATTACCAATGTTGAGATATAGTTAAGCTTTTGTCTGTTCTCAAATGTAATCTTCAAGTATTTGACGTCAGAAACTGTATGTTCATTCCCAATATAATTTTTTTTTACATAATGCTCTCTTAATAAATGAACATTTCAATCTTTAGGTTTCCAATGATGACCCTTTGAAATTCAAAGGATATATGACTCAGTTATGCAGAATGAGATGGGGAATTTTTAGTATGACCTTGGTTGGGCGTGGGATGTTTATAGATTGAAAGTTAACTTTTTTTTGTTCTAGGAAGTAAAAGAGCAATTGAGGAGTGTAGTAAGTTCCCATGCACAGAAACAGGACTCCAAAGAACTGTTGATTGAGCTGAAAATTCAGCAGAGCAGACCATCCTTTAACAGCAGCTCAGGAAAGCACTTAAGAACAAAAAGGGGCAGAAGAATCTTCATTGGCAGAAAGAATCACAGCAATTGTGTTTTCTTTACAAAACATGTATTTTTTCTTTACTATTCACATATACGGACCAAAAGACTCAAAAGGAGAACTCAGGGCTAGTAGAATGTTCTGTTGACACAGTGAGGATTTTGAGAAGAGTGAAGACCAAACAGCTCCTCCTAGTTGTCATTGAGGGTGTGGCATTTATTATCGAATGAGGGAATGTGTTTCTGGTAAAGCTTAACTCCAAGAAGCTGTGAATAAAGTAGTCATGTGTTCTCACCATTGTTGCCTTGATGACTCTAAATCAATGTTGCTCCACCCATTTAGACAAAAAGGACCTGTGGCTAATTTATAAAACTTATGGCCAATACAGTAGAATCAATCTACTTACCAAATCCTCAGGACCCTACTTCCAAATAGTAGTGTCCATTCTTTGGGCAGGTTTCATACATGAGTTTCCTCTTATAAATTTTAGAATCTGCCAGGTAATTTTACCAACAAAATTTTGATCATTTCAAGTATTATTTAAGTATGATACATAGAAACTATTTTCAGAAGTAATAAAGGTATACTAATAGAATAAGATACTTCTACTTGCAAGAACCTTTTTAAATCTCATTAGAAAATGGATATGATTCTCAACACTTTAACTTGTAAAAATTCATTTCCAATGGTCTTCTTCTTCCCCTAACCTATTTTAAACATTCCTGATTCTTTTCTACTACTGTAAGTGAGGCATGATAGTTTTCATATATTCTATTAACTAATATAAAAGAAAAAAAATTTGAAAGAGTTGACATCACTACGTATTTCCGTAACTCTTACAGAATATTAGAATTGGAAAAGAATTTGAAAGTCACCCAACACAATACAAGCATGAATGATTCTCCTTCAAGTACCCTCACCGAGTGATTGTACAGCCCTTTTGTGACTACGACATCCCATTTCAGCCTTGGCTAGCTCTTACCATCAGAAGTTCATCCTTATGTTGAAATAAAACAGCTTTACCTCCCTATAATTTCTATCCATTGTCATGAAAGTCAAACTGTACTTAACGTTGTAGCTATTTTGTTCTTAACTTGTTAGTTATTATTTCATTATGGGTCTTTATCTAGTCACTGAAAATTCTGGCCAACACACTCATTCCATCAAATTACATTCTACATTGTACACTGACATATATTTCCACAGAAGCAATTCCCATAAGTAGGATTTTAATTTCCAAGTAGTATAGTCTTAAACATTGTCTCCAAAGCCATTTCATTCTTGAAATTCATGCAAAGCCATTTCTCAAATTTCTCCTGAAACACTCACATGAACTCAGACTGTGAAAATGAGTTATATAGTGCCTTTGAAGTCAAGGGTGTTTTAATTCCTCCAAACAGAAATGTTAAAACTAAAATGTCAGAATGAGCAATAGTAATGCTAATACAGTTAATAATGAAGATAAATGTTAAACATGTGCACACATTTCTTTGCAAAGAGCATCAACAATCGTAGAACCAAGAGTGGTTTTGTTAGAGACAAATCTACCTGGAAAGTTACACTAAATTGTTTCACATGCCATATCTTGGCATTCTCTAAGATTTAAAAAAAAAAATCACAAAGATTTATTTCTAGAGAATGTAGCTAGTAGTGACTATGAGTGTAGATTTAGAAAAGAAGCATCTTTACCCTATTCCTGCTGGTTTTCCATAAGCACAGTTCTGGTAACTCTGGTTGACATTTTTCTCATTTTGTCTCTCCTCTGGAGAAGTGGAGTGACTTACTGAATTGGTAAATTTTGGAAAGAATTACCAGGTAAGCCTACTGAACTCTGACCCTAGGTACAGAGCCTGGTCATTGAGAGCTTTACTGCTTCTTGTTCCTCCGTGCATCTGGTCTTGCTGGGACAGTCACATGCCCTCTGTGGATCACTCCAGTCTAGTGGGGCCTTCAACGGGCAGATGAGTCTCCCTAATTCCAGGCACAGTTACCAGGCCTATGTCAACCCCATTGTGAATCACTTCTCCTGTTAGCCCTCATTGGCCATCTCTTTAGGATGCAGGCTGGGAAGACATGACTGTTTTTGTTTTTTAAAGATTTTATTTATTTATTTATTTATTTGACAGACAGAGATCACAAGTAGGCATAGAGGCAGGCAGAGAGAGAGGAGGAAGCAGGGTCCCTGCTGAGCAGAGAGCCGGATGCAGGGCTCAATTCCAGGACCCTGAGATCCTGACCTGAACTGAAGGCAGAGGCTTAACCCACTGAGCCACCCAGGCGTCCCAGATGGCTGTTTTATGAGCTGCACTGCCCACCTCCAGAGAGCCCAAGGAGAGGAAATCACAAAGTAGAATAACAAAGATTTTCTGATTACTTAAACAGAGGGGAGAAATGAAGTTTTTACTCTTGCTAGAGGTAAAGCTTTATTTCCTCACCTTTTCTCTTAGAAACAAAGCAAGATGAGATACAAGCCCATATCCCCAGTATTCTGGGTACATATAAAATATGTACATGAACACTTAGCAAGTATAAATGTGACCTTATATTCAGCCATTGTCAAAACTGAAGTTAAAAAATTGTAATTGACAAGAACTGCTTTGTAACAACGTAATTGTTTAGCCCAGGAATAAGAAATAATCTAATTCAACACATTCGTTTTACATATAAGAAAACTGAGGACCAGAGATTTTTTTTTTTCCTTAAGTGTAATCAAGGTGACACAGATATGTGTACTGATAAATCAAGGACCAGAGTGCCAATTATATAAAGCTGCTAATTGACAAATATGAAACCAAAAGCTACCTTACATACCACCCTATGGACCACTGTTACAGATCTTTGCAAAATACTAATGACATAGACAGATATAATTTTATCCAGTTTTTACAAAAGAGGGTGATTCAGTAATAAAAATCAGTACTTCTGAACTCACAAGGCAAATGAAGAATAACATTAATAATCTAATTTTTATCAGTCCTTCCTATACCAGATTCCACATACTTAACATTTGACAGCTCGTCACTTATTGAGTAATTATCCATTGAGATATATGCCTTGTATATATACAAAACGTTGGGTTAATTTCCAACACATTTCCTCTTTGGGTAACAAGGACCTTTAGACCAGGCTGCACGACTATAGATTCTTAATCCCATGCCCCCGTACATAAAAATGAACACAGTTAAGGCAAGAATTATGCAAATTTTATAAAACAATGGACCTTCAACACAGTTTGTTGTAGTTGTTGTTGTCAATATTCATGACATCTTGTAACTCAAGCTTTAGGTAGCGTGCAGCAAGCTCTCCCATCTCACCACAACTGAGCGAGCTTTTTCCGCCGCATTGTGAACCTGGTCGTGAACAGTAATAAATAATGTGCCCATTTTCACTCACATTGTTTTATGCGCTATGAAGTCATTTGAACCTTACGGTCTTCTTTCACATCAGCAATTCTGACAGGAGACTTCTCTTCGAATTTTGCTGCTTAGGCAAGAATCCAATATTGAAGCGGCAGACGCGAAAGCATAAAAATGAATCAGGAGCGCTGCAGTGTCATTTGGGAGAATGGCAAAAAAGAAATACAGCATCGCAAGTCAAAACAGACTGAGGGCCTAAAATCAGAGGGTGAGCGGACCTCTCTCTGTGGCTGTGAGAACTGACTTCTCCAGGACCTGCCACCTCTGGCTCGGGAGCACGATGTCTAACCTCCCATCGGGGGCTCTGCCTGAACGTTGGCGCTGAGCTCCCTTCAGCGCTCCATGCTTGGGGAAAGGATACAATGGAATGCAAGGACCCCCTGCCCTTTTGGGGTTTAAACTTTATATGGGGCGAGAAAACTAAACAGCTGAAATAACCAAACCACAATTTCAATGCAAAATCTCCTAAACAACTTCCACTCAAGCCAGGCACCACGTTAACTTGCGCTCCGCTTTCTCTCCACAGAACATAAAGGTGATGCGGTGCGTGCTAGAAGCCCACGGTCCTGGCCAGCGACCGATGCTCTTCTGCTCCCATTGGTGGGGCTGTGTTGTCGGGTACCGAGCTGTTTATTCCATTTGTACTTGTCCTTATAATCATGCAATTTAAGTAAAAAAATTTTTTAGATTTTATTTATTTATTTATTTGACAGAGAGAGATCACAAGCAGGCAGAGAGGCAGGGAGAGAGAGAGGGGTGGGGGGGCGGGGGGGGAAGCAGGCTCCCCACTGAGCAGAGAGCCCGACGCAGGACTCGATCCGAGGACCCCAAGATCACTACCCAAGCCGAAGGCAGAGGCTCAACCCACCGAGCCACCCAGGCGCCCCTAGATATTTTTGAACCTTTGAAATCGAAGTGTGTAGAAAAGCACTTTCCTTAAAAATTAATGTGAATTCCTTTGGAAGAACATAGTAAAATGGAGAATATAAAATAGTGTTTTTGAATAGTGAACAAGACAACTAAAAATATTAGAAGAAATAGTATAGTAATCTGGAAAGATACTTCACTCAGATGGTCTACATCACAGGTCAACAAACTTTTTCCTAAAGTGACAAATAATAAATGGTTTCAGTTTTGTGGTTTATATGGTCTCTCTCACTGCATAACGTTGTCACTGTAGCAAGAAAGCAGCCATAGACAATATGTTAAAAAATGGGCATGGCGGTATTCCAGAAAAATTTCTCTGAGTAACACTGAAATTTGAATTTCATATGATTGTCTCATGTCATAAAATATTATTCTTTTGGTTTTCTCAACCATTTAAAAATCTAAAATCTGTTCTTAGCTTACACACTGCACAAAAACAAAAGATGAGCTAGATTTGGCACCTACGTTTGCTGATTAAAGAAAAAAAAAGACAGGAATTTGGGATTGCTGCATTAAAAGGCATATGCATTTTGTTTTTAGAGTTTATTTAATTTCATTTAATGCAGTATAGCTATGGTATAGTTTTGAATATTTTTCCTAAGTATACATTAGATCATTAGATCATCAGCACATTCTAGAAATAATCACAAGTCCTCCCTTTGGATTTCTGATGTAGTGTCTACCATCTCCTCGTTGTTCAAACGTCCTCTTGGTCAGGACATGTTGAGGTATCTGAGCCCTAGGACAAAACTTTTGTTTCCTTCCCAAGGAGCTGAAGTAAATCTTGTTTGCCAAAGACAGTTTGCGGTTTGGGTAGTGGAATTCTCTTGCTTGTTCTGCCCTCTCATTGTCCTTCTGACTTGGAAAGCTACTGGATTAGAGAAAAGTACAACATCTACGTCCAATACTAGAATAATTAAGAACATTCAGTTTAAATCAAGTGTCTTGACAGTTCTTTTCCTTATTATTTTGCTTTCTTATAACTTTATTCTGTATCAAGATGTAATTAGGTCAAAGTTAATAATGAAAAACAGCTCTTCTTACCCCATCACTCCTCGTCTTTCCTTCCTCCATCATGCTACCCACTCTCTCAAACACAATTCCTTTCCTCTCACTTCCCAATTCCACCATAATTTCTAGTAAAATCAAGAGTTTCTGCTACCCTAGTTTGTTGAGTGTTACTTCTTGCTTTCTGAATGCCCATACACATATAAATACTTTTTTTATTCATACAATCTCTACAGTCACTGATTTTCCGGTTTTCATTTATTTTGTTTTTCATTTTCTTCTACTGCTTGCACTGTCACTCATCTAAATCTTTTTGCTTTGTCCTCTATAAGTCCATTCTGATCATTCTTCATGTCAGAGGTTTTCCTTAAATGTTTGGTGACCTTTGGCTGTTCATTTAGATTTAGAATTGAGGCAACAAAGATCTAATTAGAAGCTCTCTGCCCATGATGAAGCCTATCGATGGACTGGCATCACGTAGGTGACTGGGTTGGTGTCTGGCTATTTCATTGTATCTACAGATCACCCTTTCCAAAGAGACTCAGTCCAGAGAGAAATTCTCCCACCTGCCACATGGAGAGTAAGCATGCAGACTTCCAGTCAATCCTCTTGTTTCAGCCCTGGGTTTCGCCTCTACCACTCTTCCTGCCACTGCGTTTGGTGTTTCTGGCTCTATCCATACAGTCAGTCAAATTCCTGGCTCCTGCCTTGATGAGGTGAAGGAGGGGTAGTTTGGTCTTTGGCTGGGTGGAATAGGGGAGAGATTGAAGAGGGTGTCAAGTTCCTGCTTATAGACAGACTTCAAATACTTTTAGTCCTTTTCTTCCCCACCTTCAAAGGTATCTGGTGCCTCTACTTATTGACAAGTATTCTTGAATGTTTCTTGAACATAACTCAGTTTTCTTCTTATTGGTGCATAGCCATTAATTCCATGACTTTAATTATCACTTCTCCATCTGCTTTCCTTCCTTCAAAATGTTGATTTCTTTTATCTGCTGTCTTCTTTTTAGTCTCTTAATTCTTGCAGGGTTTTTTTTTTTTTTACTGTTTTTCTCTCTGAAATATGGTACTAGTGTGGTTTCAGGAGTGTGTAGAAGAAATACACATGCTCTACCATGTTTTAGTTACGTGCATTTTGAGTGTTACCAAAATGCCCTTTGAAAAGAATGCTCCAATTTATACTTCCTAAATCTGTACACATGCATAGCTTTTTTTAATGAACACACTTGCCAGTAGTTTGTGAATCTTACTTTTTTCATCCCTGCCAATTTTTTACTAAACTTTATGTTCCTTAATAGTAAGACCTATGTCTTGCCTGCTTTTGTCTCCTACACAAAATGCAAACATTGTTTCCTGCACAGAAACATTTGCAGGAAAGAGCATGGACCAAAAAATCAACCATCCCAGCTCTTCAGCGACTAAGACTTAGCCTTTGGCCATATTATGTCATTCCTCTAGAGCTCTGGCTATTAATCTGAATGCAATGCTACATTCTTCTTAGTGTTGTTATTCTAGGTGTGTGTGTTAGTTTGCTAGGGCTGACCTCACAAAGCACACACACACACACACACACACACACAAAACTGAGTGGCTCAAACAACAGATATTTATTGACTTCCAGTTCTAGAAGTCCAAGATAAAGGTATCATGGGTTTGATTCCTTCTGAGGGCTGAGAGGGAAAAATCTGTTCCAGGCCTCTCCTCTAGCTTCTGGTGGGTTGACAGGAATCTTTGGCATTTCCTGCTTATAAATGCATCACCTCAATCTCTATCTTCATTTTCACATGGTGTTCTCCCTGTATATGTCCATCTTAAATTTCCCCTGTTTGCAAGGACACCCATAATATTGGACTGGGGCTTACCCTAATAACCTCGTTTTAACTTGATTAACTCTGTAAAGATCCTATTTCCAAATAAGGTCATATTCTGGGGGACTAGGGGTTAAGATTTCAACATTTGAATTTAGAGGGAAACAATTCAATGCGTAACAGTGCACTAGGCAGAGGCTCAAAAATATTTGATGGATGACCTGAATCTATTATTTATAAATAAACGGTAAAATATCAGACGAGTTTATCATAAAAGTGAAAATCCTCCATGTACATATGGATACCCAGAAAAATAGAAGAAACAAGCCAAACTGAAAACAGCAGTCCAAAGCTGGCAAACCAAGCCCATGAAGTCACCAGCAGCAGGACAACTCAACTACTGGCCATGTAAGGAAGACTGAGACAGACCCCACCATATCGGTTAATGTGGAACTGGGCTACTAGAAAAAGATGATCAACCACACTGAGGCTTAAAGAAAGGAATGCATTTCTTTTTCATGCAATGGTCTTGGTATGAATGGTCCAGGTCAGTGGCCAGGCTGTGCTCCTCATGATGATTCAGGCCCCAACCTTTTTCCAAGAGATTTTCTTCATCTACATGATGAAAGCTGGATGTCTCCCATGCCTGCATTTCAGCTGGTGGGAAGGAATAAAAGAATCTGGAGGAGGTATGCCCATTGAATTAAGTCCCAGACCCCACAGTAGGGACACGTCATTTCTCACATTCCACTGGTGAGAATTATTTCCATTGCAATTCCTAACTGCAGAGGAAGCTATAAAATGTAGTCTGGTTGTGCACAAAGAAAATGGATCTGGATGGACAATCTCCACCGTATTCCTTAGAGAACTTCAAATAATAGAAATTTATTTATTTATTTTTAAAGATTTTATTTATTCACTTGAGAGAGAGAGACAGAGTGAGATAGAGAGCAAGCAAGCACTGGCTGGGAGAGAGGCAGAGGGAAAGAGAGAAGCAGACTCCCTGCTGAGCAGAGAGCCCAACACGGGGCTTGATCTCAACCCCTGGAGATCATGACCTGAATCGAAGGCAGATGCTCAACCCTCAGAGCCACCCAGGTGCCTCCAAATTTAAAAAGTCTTTTTAGTGGGAGTGAATTCAATGCCTACCATCAAAGAGTTCACAGTGCTATTGGGGAGAAAAGAAACTTATTTTTTAAGGAGCCAGTCTACTTGGAAAAGAATGTAAGCATAACCAACATGAGAAGAAAAAATCAGATTGGGCTGGAGTAATCAGAGAAGGCCTATAATTATTATCATTGCAACTAATAATCATCATTTTCTCATTGGTTTTCTCACTTGCACATAGAGACAATAATCATCAGTAACAACTTCACACAGAACACAATTTATATTACCTTACTTACACACTAATTATATTAAACGATAATAGATGCCGAGATGATCTGTCAATTAGCTTAATAACCATTTAATTCAACACCTAGAGAAACCATGGTTATAGCGTTTGTTTCCTGTGGTGTCTTTTCCCTGGATTTGAGCTTAGACTTTCTTCTGATTTCAGTCTTTGATATCATGTTCCAAGAGAAATAAAATTTGTTTTCAAAGAGCAAACTGGTAGAAAAGGAAATAATGTCTTATAAGCTAAAAGGAAATATTAAGACAATAGTGAAAGAGAATATGTAATATTTTCTTGTGCTCACTCTCTCTGTCAAATAAATAAATAAAATCTTAAAAATAAAGTAATACCTTTATTGGGCACAAAATAAAAGAGACACAAAACTAAAAATGCGTAATAGAACTTCAAGCTATATTTGAAGGAAGGCATAGTATTTTTTTCTCAACTTATTGATTAATAGATTTAAAATCTCTGAAAACAGAAGAGGACTCCCACTTTCAGCTAACATAGGATCAGAGGAAACAAATTTACAACCTCACCTGAAACAAACAAACAAAAAAAGTAGGAAGAGAGGGAAATTGAGGGGGGGGGGAAACATATATGAAACCATGGTCTTCAAGACACTGGACATCAGGCAACAAAGGACAGTGATTCTTAAGAGACCCAAAACAAATGAAGTGAGAAAAAAAAACTGTAAACTGTACTTAAACAAATTTGAAAATTTTGCAATTCAAAAGACACCAGTGTAGAAAAAAAGACAAGCTACACACCCGGAGAAAGTATTTTCAAAGCATGTATCTGATAACTTATATCTAGAATACATAGAAAGTTCTCAAAACACAATAAAATAACTAAACTAAAAATGAGAAAAAGATTTGAAGAGCCACAAGAGAAGATATATAAATGGCAAATGAGCAAGTTTTGCTTGACATCACTAGTAATTAAGAAAATGCAAATTAAAATCATAAAGAAGCCACTATATACTAATTAGAATGGATAAAATGTAAAAGATGGATCATTGTAAGTGTTGACAAGGATGTTAAGAAAATGTAAGCTTTAAAAAAAAGAAAGAAAGAAAGTGTAATCTTCATTCATTGCTGGTGAGAATATAAAATAGTGCAACTAGTCTGGAAAACCATTTGGCATTTTCCTAAAATGTTAAAAAATACACTTCTGATATGATCCAGCCATTTCACTTCTAAAGAAAAGAAAGTATATGTCCAAATGGTTACATGAAAGTATTTTTGGCAGTTTTTATTTCTAGTCATTAAAAACCACTCAAATGTCCATAGCAGATGAATAGATGAATCTATCGTGGTTTATCTATTTAATTGGATACTATTTAGTAATAAAAAGAATGAACTATCAATACAAGCAACAGGATGGATGAATCCCAAAATAATTACACTAAGTGAAGAAGTCTGGTATAAATGAATATATATGTGTATATATTGTATGGTTCTGGTTATATAAAACTCTAGAATATGCAAACTAATCCATAGTGACAGAAAACGGATTAGGGGGACAGACAAGGCAGGAGGGGTGGGATTGTCCAAGGGAACAAGGAAACCTTTGAAGGTGATGGATATGTTCACTATCTTAATTGTGGTGATCATTTCTTGAGTGTACACATACACCAACATTTATCAAATTGTACATTTTAAGTAAATGCAACTTATTATATGTTAATTATACCATTAAACTGTCAAAAAAATCTTAAGGGAACATTTTAAAGAAAACAGAATGTCCATGTTTTTTTTAATTTTTAAAAATTCTCACGGCGCCTGGGTGGCTCAGTAGGTTAAAGCCTCTGCCTTTGGCTCAGGTCATGATCTCAGGGTCCTGGGATGGAGCCCCGCATCCGGCTCTATGCTCAGCAGGGAGCCTGCTTCTCCCTCTCTCTCTCTCTGCCTGCCTCTCTGCCTACTTGTGATCTCTGTCTGTCAAATAAACAAATAAAATCTTAAAAAACTTTAAAAAAATTTTAAAAAATTTTCTCACTGTAGCTCTCTCTAAATAATCTGTTATTATTTGGGAATAACCAAAATTGCAGTTTGCTGGAAGTTTAGGTTGTAACTTTGGGCATTTTTAATTAACCCACAATTAAACAATAAATTCAATAATGAAGAGACAATGGGGGTGCTTGGGTGGCTCAGCTGGTTGAGCCGTTGGCTCCTGATTTCAAGTCAGGTCCTGCCCTCATGGTTTGTGAGGATTGAACACATCCCCACCCCTTCACCCTCCTCACCCGCCTCCCCTGCCCGCCTGGATCTCCATGCTCAGAGCCTGCTTGGATATTCTCTCCCTCTGCCCCACCCCGTGCTTGTGTGCTCACGCTTTCTCTCTCTCTCTCAAATAAATAAATAAATCTTAAAAAAAAAAAAAAAAGAAGAAGAAGAAACACACAATGGAAAGACAAAGACTTTTATAAGTAAAGGAGAGTACCTACTAACTTGATATATTGGGTGCCTAAACTGAAAAACACTTCCTCAGAGAGGTTAGAAAGTACCAGAACAAACCTGATGTTCTAATAATTCATAGTTAGTACGGCTCCCTTCCAAACTGAAATGAATTTATAATTTGGGTCTTTTAACATATTATTTTTATTCAAAATTTAACTGGACAAAGGAAATGGGAAGATTAATTGAATGTAAGTGGGTAAGCTATCGGGAACCTTTCTAGAATTGTGTACAACTGACAAAAACGTGACCACTCTGCTGTAAAAAATAGAGGATAAACTACCAAGGATCTTTAAAATGAGCTGTAATGGATCACACAGAGCTGACGAACACATTATAATTACTTTTAATTTCCAAATTAACCTCAAAATAAATGGATTTTCTAGTTTTTAAAAGGTGAGGAAATTGAAAAATCAACAAAACTATAGGAAATTCAAACCATTTTATGAAAAAATGTGTTTCTAAATATCATGTTGTATTCTAAAATTAAAGATATGACAGACTATTGCTTGTTTTTGATGGAGAGTCTCTGAAAGGCTTAAATGATTGCTGATCCATCAAGTCTGCCCAAGAAAGTTTTGTTTCCGCTAAGGAATTTCTGTACACTAAATATTGATAAGACCTTGGAATTTACTGCTCAAGGAAGCAGAGAAATCCAAATAAGCTTTCCTGGACTTTGCAAGCTCTCAGCTAAATTATTTCAGTATCTAAAATGAATTCAAAAGCAAAACTCATCTTTACATATACGAAAAATGTGTAAAAATCTTTAGCTTTCACTTATATGACATTTGTAGATTCACGAGGGACTTTTAAAGATAAATTTCTGTTTCTAATGTGGTAAGGCTCTTGAGTCTTCTTTGTATGAACAAATTTCTTGGTGGATAAATCAAATTATTTCCAAAGGAGTCAGGAAGTTACCACATGTATACTTAAAATAAAATCCCGTTTTCTTTTCTTTATAATTGTATAATCATTAGATCATTTGTTCCAATCATGAGAGCATTTTGCTCTGGGAAAGATAGAGTAGTTGAGGGCTACATATTCAGCAGAGAGAGACCAAAAAAAAAAAAAAGAAGAAAAAAAGAAAGAAAGAAAGAAAAAGAAAAAGAAGAAAAAAAAAAAAGGCCAAGACATGGGAAATGCAAGGAGAAAGCACTGAGTCATATTATTTGCTAAGTTTGGAAAGAATTCATGTGCCCTAAATCCATTTGGCTATAATTTACAACTTAAACCATTGCTTATGTGAACTATTCATGTCATCCTTAGAAACCGTTGGAATCTGTATTGTCAGAGTTCATGAGGAAACAGAATTCAAATGATTTGCCCTGAAGTCTTTAGGAGAAAATCCCTTTGGCAAAGGCCCTGGTAAAGAGGTGTGGGCATGGCCAAGGAATGAAGGGCTGTCAGAGACTCTCAGGGACTGGCAAGGAGTGAAGTTTTGTCACTTCTAGAGCTGCCATCATAGGAGGAAGCCAATGAGAGCTGGAGCCTCAGAGAACAGTCTGGCAGGAGATGTGGTTCCAGACGAGTGTTCTTCCTAGTTTCTTTTTAGTTATTACCTCTTACCTCAACCCACTCCCTCCAAAAATTAAATCTAATTCAAATTCAACCTAAAGAAATAAATTAACAGCGAAGAATGAGATTTTATAGGGTAGTTGTTTTTTGTTTGTTTGTTTAACTCCTACCCACACCTCAAGAACCAGTTTTCACTTTCTTGGGGGCACTATTGGCCTCTCTGAGAATGTTCTAGAGAGCGGCAACTGCCGCCTGAACTGCGACCCTGAACTGTGGAGTGGGCTTCAAAAGAAACAGAGAATTCTGCCGTACAAGGGTCAGCCCCCAGCTGCAGAGCAGGACAGTGAAGTGCACAGCATGGAGATCTGAGGGGACTAAAAAAAAGTTACTATCCAAGAATGTTTCCAAATCTCTTAAAACTTGTATGAGGCAAATGTCTTTGGGGGAAGCCCAGTGCGTCCTGGCCAAGAACATGGATTTTGTGTCAGGAAGACCTTGACTGAGGTTCCAGCCTTGTCCCTCCTTTACTGCACAAGCTTAAGGACCATCTTCAAACTCTCAAAGCCTCAGAGAGAAAAATGGGGCTATTTATATCTATTTCTGGTAATTGCTTTGACAGTAAGCTAAAATAACATGGGCAGAGCACTTAGTAATGTGACCGGCTGGATAAATAATCCCTAAATGTGAATGCGAGAGCCCTTCTCATCTGCGCCAAGTACTTACCCTACGATGCCTTATGCTCTGTGCTGGGCACACAGTAAACACGACAGAGCTTCCATCCCACCGTGCTTGGAGTCCAGTGGAGTCTGAGGTAATGGTCCTCCATGTGCGATTTGGAATATCAAAACATAATCAGACTGTTTGAAGGAAATGGGTTCATGAAAGAATGCCCCTGGATGCCACAGGTGACGCATCAGGTAGCAGCATTGTGTGTGACATCTTCTGAAGAAATGACTGTCATGCTGAAGAAATCATCCACTCAATTCTTGAGCCAATTGCTTGACCCATACCTTTGTTCCAGAAGGGGATCATTCAGTGACACCACAATTTCAACAAGGCTGGAGATGCAGAACACATCACTTTAAGCCTCAGACCCTTGTATCTAAGAGTGAGTGAGTGGAGGACAGTATTTACCTCAGAGGGTTGTTGATGGTTAAATGGAAAAAAAAAACCAGTTAGTATAGGGTCTGGCTCAAAGTAAGTGCTTAATGAAATCTAGCTAATTAAACGTATTTCTCTTCAGGTGCTAGAATCTTTATGACCTGATGCAGGCACTTTAGCTTGCCTTTGTTTTCCATGTTTGACACAGTAATCATTTTAGAATTTTTTTTTTTTTTTAAGATTTTACGCTTAAGTAATCTCTATAGCCAACATGAGTCTCGAACTCACAACCCCGAAATCAAGAATCACACACTCTTCTGACTGAGCCAGCCAGGCAGCCCAATGTAGTAATGATTTTAAATATTTATTGCTTCTCAGTAAAATTTTTATAGTTAATGAGAGAGTATCTTAAATTTATCTAGAAAATGATTCAGCATAGATTTAGAAATATATTTATACGTTCACTTTCATAATTCAGTTGCATCTCTTTAATGTTTATAACTAATTAAGCAATTTTAAAAAGTCCATAGAAAGAACATCAGGGGTGCCTGGGTGGCTCAGTGGGTTAAAGCCTCTGCCTTTGGCTCGGGTCATGATCTCAGGGTCCTGGGATCCGGCCCTACATCGGGCTCTCTGCTCGGCGGGAAGCCTGCTTCCTCCTCTCTCTCTGCCTGCCTCTCTGCCTACCTGTGATCTCTGTCAAATAAATAAATAAAATCTAAAAAAAAAACAACCAAAACATCAATTGACTAACTATCATAGTATTCTGTTGTTGGCTTGAAAGTTTATTTCAGAGCTAATGTGTACAGTTATTTTTAAATATCTAACACAACCTTTGTAATTAGCTGCATATGAGATACTGAAAGTATATGAATGTATAAGGTTAGAAAATAATTTATTTTTTTTAAATTTTATTTATTTATTTGACAGAGAGAGAGATCACAAGTAGGCAGAGAGGCAGGCAGAGAGGGAGGGAAGCAGGCTCCCCGGTGAGCAGGGAGCCCAATGTGGGGCTCGATCCCAGGACCCTGAGATCATGACCTTGAGCTGAAGGCAGAGGCTTAACCCACTGAGTCACCCTAGGCGCCCCTAGAAAATAATTTAAATAGTGGAAATCCTTCAAGTGTTTTAAACATATTTTAAGTTAGTAAAAAAAAAAAAAATTCAGCCTTTCAAAACAAACCTTTAGGGGCACCTGGGTGGCTCAGCCTGTTAAGGTGCTGCCTTGGGCTCAGGTTATGATCCTGATGTCCTGGGATCCAGCCAGAATCGGGCTCCCTGCTCAGTGGGGAGTCTGCCTCTCCCTCACCCTGCTCTTCTGCTCTTGCTTCCTCCCTCTTCCTCTCAAATAAATAAATAAAATTTGGGGCGCCTGGGTGGCTCAGTGGGTTAAGCCTCTGCCTTCAGCTCAAGGTCATGATCTCAAGGTCCTGGGATCAAGCCCTGAATCAGGCTCTCTGCTCAGCAGGGAGCCTGCTTCCCTCTCTCTCTGCCTACTTGTGATCTCTGTCTGTCAAATAAATAAATAAAATCTTTAAAAAAAAAAACAAAAAAAAACTAGCACTTTTAAAAAAAAAAACAACAAAGGGCATAGATGAAGGCTTTTAAAAGTGCTGATTAAATAACAAAGTAACTTAAAATATAAACAAAATGCTTATTAAGTGGAAACTGGCTGGCTTCCAAGGTACCAATTAAAGCCCTTCTCAGGTATTTTCCCCTGGTTGTAGGCGCCCTGTCAATTGCAGACAAGCTACATGGACATTCTACCCAGGAGGGCTGCCCATGGGGCAGTTTATTTTTCCTTCTCACACCTGTGTTTAATGAGAAGCAGTTTTGCAAGCTTGGCCATTTTCCAGGGAAGAAGATGGGAAGGATTTCTTGCCGAAAAAATACAATCAAGATAAGAAACAAAACTAATGCAATTTATCTCCATCCAGCCTTCCTATGGAAAACCGTGAGATAGAAAAAGACACTACTGGCTCTGAAGGCAGAACGTTCCAAAGGTCACTAATCAATGGCCTCCCTTCAAACCAGACCCAAAGAGATTAAGAACAGGATAAAAGCCGAAGGTTTTCAGAAAAAACAGACTGCCTTCCTTTTAAGTAAACTTTGGGTCAAGGAGTTATTTCTTCTCAGGGGTAAGATTCCCTCCCCCCTCCCCCCCCAATAGGCAAGGGTTTTGATTAGGAAGAATATTGTCTGCAGTGTGTGTGTTACTCGGAAAGGAAACCCCTTTTCACTTGCAGAAAAATTGCCTTTTAAAATTTATTCCTTAAATTGTTTTAATTTCAATCCTTGTTAAATGACTAGGTCTGAGAAATTCTTTTTGTGCTTCACCGTAACCTTTCAACTCATGAAGTCGATTCAGTTCAGATTTCCATAATTGTTCATAATCCTCAATAACCTCCTCTATTAACAAAACATCCAAATAACAACTCCACTCCACCCCCCCACCCCCACCAAAACACACAAATACACGTGCGCCTTTGCAATACTGAAATTTTAAGTTCTTCTAAATTCTAGGGAAATCCTATCACCATGGCATTTCCATGGAGAAACAAGACATAGTTCTAAGTATTTGTTCTGTCTCAAAACATACATGTCATCACACAAATACTGGGTTTCATAACGAGTTTCAAGTGTAGAGGAAAGAATCCACTACTTATTAAAGGTAAACTTGCTCTTAAAAAAGCGAAGAAATGAAGTTGCTTTGTGTGTGCTGCAGCCTCTTGGCAGTGTGTCCTTGAAACAAAATCAGAAGATGTACAAATAAAAAGAATGAAGAAATACTACTTTTTAATCAATTTTTAAAAACACAACTTTGTCGAGGTATAATTTACATACCATGAAATTTCACCCATTTGAAATGTACAACCCCACTAAAAAGATTTTTAGTGACTTTACCAAGTTGTGCACTACCATCATAATCTAGTTTTAGAACATTTATTTTCATCACTCCAGGAAGATTTCTTCTGCCCATTTAACAGTTAATTCCTGGGCCCACCTCAAGCCCCAGACACCTATGAATTTACTTTCTGCCTCTTTTGTCACACTTCCCTCTCCAAACCAAGAGGAGAAAAAGAAACTGACTCAAGGATATAACGCACAAGTAGAAGAACACTACTTACTAAAGAGCCCACCTGTCAAAATAGTCTCCAGCATTCTTAAGAAATGCAAGAGAGTCTTTTTTTTTAAGATTTTATTTATTTATTTTGACAGAGAGAGAAATTACAAGTAGGCAGAGAGGCAGGCAAAGAGAGGAGGGAAGCAGGCTCCCCATTGAGCAGAGAGCAGGATGTGGGGCTCGATCCCAGGACCCTGAGATCATGACCTGAGCCAAAGGCAGAGGCTTTAACCCACTGAGCCACCCAGGCGCCCCAAGAAATGCAAGGGCGTCTTGAACTCCAGGCATATCAGTTGAATTTGAAGTCAGTGAGGTATTCAATATTTAGTTATCTCTCCAGTTAGAGATAATAGACTTACATAGTTACAAGGGATTTTGATAATGAAAGAATACCAAAGTAAGCCTTGTTACCTTAACTAAGGAAATGTCTCTGTCTGCAAAGTTTAAGAAATATAACAACAAAAAATTTCAAGGAAAAGGATAAACTTCCACACAGTCCTATAAAGCCCAGTTAAATGTTTTTATATTTTTGCTTATAATTTATAAGAGAAATGCTATTTCCTTAAACAAATTATTTTTCAACAGGATTGAAATAGAAAAGTTTCTTCTGAAATGTAAGGTGGTCCTTTTTCCTCCAAGCTTTCATATGTATATTATTCTAATGTATTTTGAGTACAGTAAATATATCAAACTATCGTGCTTTTTGACAAAATATTTTTCTAACCACTTATTTCCTTCCCCTAGAATGTGTATTTTAAGGAGGCTTTAGCTTCAGGTTTATCTTGCTTACATCCTGATTTCCAGGTATCCTTCCCTCTGGCTTCCCAGAAATTTACTAGGAATTTTACAAGGGGCCCTTTTATATTTTAAAAAGAAAACTGCTTTGTCAAATGATGATGAGAATTTTTTTTTTAATTAAAAAAGAAAAAAAACAACAACAACAAACCTCTAACCCAGACAGGACTCTAAATTAGGGGAAATCCATGGCACTCTCTCAACTTGAAATGTTGGTCACAAAGATTACTCATGAAGTTATTTTATACTATTTGTAAGAAACTGATATTTGCTGTGTGTGTGTGTGTGTGTGTGTTTTAATCTGTGCATTGATAAAAACAAATGTTAGTTTTGTGTCTTTGATGTGTTGGGCATTTTGTAGACCATAGAGTTCTTTACCCTGTGGCAGTTACTGGATGTGGAACTTTTGGAGAAAACAAGTACATGCAGAAATAAACATTTTGCCAGCCGCTTTCATAGGTTCTCAAAGGAAACAAGAGGTCTATACCACTAACATAACTGGAAGGCAGAGCTTTGAATTAGGGTCTCGTGGGAGTCGCTGAAGAAAATTGTGGAGTCCTCCTCTTGAAGATCTTTTAAAGAAAGTGTGGCTTGCATTTGTCTGAAAACAGACTGATGTGATGAGTTGCTAAATGTTCTGAGTCTGCTCAGATTCCCTTTCAACCCCCTGCATTTAGAGGGAAAGAGGGAGAAACCTTTAATGGGAACTTTCCACATTCTTGGAATTCAAAACAATTGAAGTATTAAAAAAAAAAAAATTGGCAGCAGGGGCTGGGGGAAGGGCATTGTGATGAAACTGATGTCTACCAAATGAAAATGCCACATAAAACAAGGAAGGGACTATGGGAAGGAAGGCTGTAAATGGTCTTTTCTTAGCTTTTAGGGAGTCAACAAGATCTCTTTGCGTGTCACGGGAATGGTGACCGTGGGCCACGACAGGAAGACCTTTCTCTCTCTACTGCCGGTCCAACTTTCCAGGTTTCAGATCGTCCACGACTGATTGCGCTTTGAGTGGAAACAGGCACCCCATCCGGAGGGCAGTCTCCCGCACGCTTTAAAAAGCAAACTGCTGCTTTGTCCTTCCAAAAAGAAAACCCGTTCTTTGAATTTCCCCCAGATCCTCCAAGAACCCCCGCAGAACTTAGTAGAAGCTCATTAAAGAGACTTAGTAGAAGCTCATGAAAAAAACATCGCTTTCCTCCCTGTTCTCCAACTAGCCCTTCCTCAGAGCCGGGGAGGTACAGTGTTCAGAAGGGGAGAGGTCTGGAACGGGAAGCTGTGAAGGCAAAGAAAGTGAGTCCCAAGCCAGTGCACATTAGACCAAAGAAAGGGAGCAGGAGAGAGCCAGCCCCGCCCTGGGACTGCTAAGTCTACATTCCTACAGCTGCAAGGTGGTGGCTACTTTACGGTTTTTCCTCTCCCCCAAAAAACACTCCAGTGAGCAGACTTTTTTTTCCCCCCAGAGGTGACGCAATTCCTCAACTGCCCTAGCCCCCAGTAAAAAAGGAAAGGAAAGGAAAACCGGGGGGGGGGGGTGTCTTGCAAACCCCTTCGCCTCGCACAACTCCAGCCCCTCCCTTTCCTCCCAGTCTACCCCTTTCCAGCCGCTTCCCATCCCTCCCCCTCAGCCCCAAGAAAGTTTGACGACCGCAAAGGAAACCGAAAAAAAGTTCTCCAGCCCCAACCCTGGCGGGCGATCAGCATCTCTTTTGTTCGCGGCGAACCCACAGTCCCCCTGACGTCACCCGGAGTCCGGGCCAATCCGCGCGCGGTCGGCGGCGGCGGCGGCGGCCCGAGGTGGGGGGGGGGGGGGGGGGCCGGGGGGGCCCCCCCCCCGGGGCCCCCGGGGCCCGGGGGGGGGGGGGGGGGGGGGAGCCGGGCCGTCCCTCCTCCGCGGCGCCCAGGGCCTCGCGGGGGGCGGGAGGGGACCGTCCCATATAAACCCCGGCGCTCGGGGCTGTGCCGCCCGCGCCGGCTGCGCTCTGCAGGGGGAAGAGAGGGATCCCCAGGCGCGAGCGCGGGAGAGGGGACCGGCAGCCACAACTTCCCTCGTCCTCTTCTTCCCCTCTGTCCCTCCAGCCGTCCCCTTCCCCGTCCCCTGGGCCCTGCTTTCTTGGGGGCATCAACTCGCGTCTTGCCGCAGGTTGCAAAGGGAGCCAAACTAGGTGGCAACTTGCCTTCTGGTGAGGGTGTCTCTCCCCGCACCGTCTCAAGATGCTCAGGGGTCCGGGGCCCCGGCTGCTGCTGCTGGCCGTCCTGTCCCTGGGGACAGCGGTGCCCTCCACCGGAGCCTCGAAGAGCAAGAGGCAGGCTCAGCAAATCGTTCAGCCCCAGACCCCAGTGGCTGTCAGCCAGAGCAAGCGTGAGTACTGACCGCGGGCTGAAACAGGCTGTCGCGGGGATGGGACCTGAGGCCAACCGAAGTTGGGCTGAAGTTTTGAGCGCGCGCGTGTGCGGCGTGTGTGCACGCCTTAGAGCAACCGGCTCAGGACACAAAAGGCTCGTGGCTGGCGCAGGCTAGTTTCCAGGGCCTTAGAATAAACGAAGGCATTGGAGGACAGGCGTTTTGCGATGTCCCGCAGTGCTCTTGTCAACTCTCCTTATGCAAGTCGTCCTCCTATGCATTCATCCAAGCTTAAAGAGGGAAGTGATGTATGCCTTCAAACTCTCCATTTGGGATTAGTGCAGCTCTTAAGTCTCGGATTTTCCTTGTTACTAAATGATTGGTTAAATTTTTTTTTTTTTTTTAAACGGGGGTGGGAGGAGGGTGGTTAGAGAGCTCTGTGGTTCCTAACTAACTTGAAGAGATGTAATTGGTTCACAGTGCCTTGGGGCCCTTCAGGATACTTCTCCAAGAGCAGAGATCAGAATTCCTCTTCCAGTTTTGCAAAGATACACCCTTCCTTAGCCTTGGCTAAAGGAAACTGCTTAAAGTCCGTTTTGATTTATTCTCCCCCCCCCCTCGACCCCCAAAGCATTGAAGGCCCTTACATATTTTAAAAAGTAATCCAGGAAAAAGGAGATGCAGATGCAATTACTTTTTTCTTCAATCACTTATAGCTGGTTGTTACGACAATGGGAAACACTACCAGATAAACCAACAGTGGGAGCGGACCTACCTGGGAAATGCCTTGGTTTGTACCTGTTACGGAGGGAGCCGAGGCTTTAACTGTGAGAGCAAACCTGAACGTAAGTGGTGGGAGCCTGGCAGTTAATATCTTTGAGTATATGGAGAACTGGTGCCTGATAATTAAACTTAGCATTAGTTATAAATTTTCCCAGTAGAATTATCTGTTGTTTCCTCTTTAAAAACTGTTAATAAGTTCTTCTATTCGCCTTCCGCATGTTACTTCTACCTTTAAAACAGAAGAACCAGTATGTCCCAAAGTAGTTCCCAGAGTCTTCTTTTTGTTTTATTGTCCCAAAGCCGTTGATGAGAAACGGGAAAATTTTGTGTTCTCCCTCCAAAAAAATTGCTTATAAAATTTTAATTCATTAGAAAGGAATTTCAGATCTTAAACTGTAAGATTATGGGCCAGGAAAACTCTTTGGGCACTAAACTGTGAAGTGATTTATCAGCTGCAAAGAAAAACACTAACCACTTACTTCAAAGTGCCCGTTCTTTCTCTTGTAATTACAGCAACTCCTCCAGAGAAGCACTGATGAGGCTAGAATGGAAATAGTAGCATTAAGAAATGACAGTGCCTGTTGGTCAGTGGGACTCTTCAAATTGTTTGCTTTTCATGTGGACCTTGGTTTGACCATCTGAGTCAGAGATCAGAATCTGAAACTTCCTTCACAGTCTAGCCAGTCCTAAAGTAGGACTTATTATGGCTTTTTCCTAAGGGCCTGAGAATCCTTTACAATAGAAATTCACTTACCAAAAAGTGGAGAACTGGTCAAAGTTCGAAAGCTGAGCTTTGTTAAAGCCTGGGGTAGAATCCAGATCTCCAGTTTGTTTGTTACATACTTGGTTGTACCATGCTGCCCAGAATGGAAAACTTGTGAGTGCTTCTTTGGAAGAGATTAGTGGAATAGAAAAGCTTTTTCATACTTGAGGCTCACATGGACTTTCCTGGTTTTCTCAGCTGAAGAGACTTGCTTTGACAAGTACACGGGGAACACATATCGAGTGGGGGACACTTACGAGCGACCTAAGGACTCCATGATCTGGGACTGTACCTGTATTGGAGCTGGGCGAGGGCGAATAAGCTGCACCATTGCAAGTAAGAAAGACATTCTGTGAGCTGATGCTAAGATAGCATATATGTGAATTTCTCCATCGCCTTTGCTGTCACTTTCTGTTATGCATGACTGGTTTACACTCGGGGGACCAGTTGCTCTTCTGTGGTCACCCAGCTGGTCCCTGTGCTTCTGGAAGATGGTTCTGTGCATAGGGGGAAGCAGTCTGTGTGGACTTAGGAGTACCAAGGGATCTCTTGAGTTCCATTTCAGTAAGAAATGTTCCGAGGAGTTGTCTGTTTTCTATCACCTCGTTTTATATGTAATATGAATTTATATTTATATTACATTATTTATAATCAAGCCAGACTGATTAAGTGATTATGTGCAGTGATTAGGAAGATGGTCTGGAAGATTGGATTAGCCATTGCGTGGTCAGCTGTTGCTTGTGAGTGAGACCTGTTGCCATCTCATGGATACAGTCTGGTTTCTTTGAAACCTATAGTTTTCACCCAGGAAGCTAATCTCTCTGTCCTCAGGGGAAATATGGAATGATTAGCCTACTAGTGTTTCCAAGGACCTTTGGGCACTGTGCTGACTCTCATCAATTCTAGTTGAGTCAAGGCAACTTTCCACTGTGATTCACTGGATTACCAATGGACTCTATGAACAAAGCATTTCGTTTGTTTAATCTACCCTCTAAGTGTAAGTTACTTGAAAGGCTTCTGTCCAAGAGAACAAAGCAGTCCCTTGTGAACAGACCCAATCAGCTTTTCTCATATTTAACATTAGGGTTTATTCAAGTGTGTTGGCAGTCTGAAGAGTCCATGGTCCATAGTGTTTAGAGTCTCATGGGCATTCAGCCTTTGGACGTGCCACTGTGTTAAACAGCTTAGAAGAGTACCCAGATCTCCTCACCTGAGAGATAGATGTCTGTTTGATTTCCACCAATATGACATTTTTAACCTCTGGTAAAATACGGGCTCTCCCACTCCAGAAGGCTGGAAAGCTATGCCCGACGTGAGGTGGCCTTTTCATGCAGTCAGGTTCAGTCTGCTGTGACTGTGGACAGGGGACGCCTGCCAGCCTTTCTTTTCTGCTGCTTCAGGACCCAATTTCCTGTGATCTCTCCGAGGAACCAGGATTTATGACCTCTTGCTTTGCCATTCAGTTTTCTGTGTGATTTCCCATCATGCTTAAACAAGACATTTAATTGAATGACCCCAAATGACCCGCCCTATTAACTTTTCCCCTGCCTCTAATGGGAAGGCTGTCCTCTGTGTGCTCACTTTGTCGAACCCACGTACCTGCTTAGCACACGGGTGGAACATGAGACCTTTTCTTTCTTTCCTTTCCTTTTTTTTTTTTTTTAATATTTTCTGTCTCTGTCTCTAACATTTGCTTTTTGTCTTGAACAGACCGTTGCCACGAAGGGGGTCAGTCCTACAAGATCGGGGATACCTGGAGGAGACCGCATGAGACTGGTGGTTACATGCTGGAGTGTGTGTGTCTTGGCAACGGGAAGGGAGAATGGACCTGCAAGCCCGTAGGTGTGTGTCTCTGAGAGACGAGTGAGAGGTGGGGAGGCACAGTCACAGTGCTGGGTCAACCCAAAGCCACGTGGCCACAAGATCCGAATTCCAATTCAAAAAAGAATGAAATGGAAATTTTCAAAAACGGAAATAGTTTATAATCCTGAAGGATTAGGATTCTTTGTAGTCCTGAAGTCCCGAAGGAATCAGATCAGAAGGAACTAAGCACTGATGGAAGTCTTGATTTTGTTTCAAAAGCACAAGACAGAATTGAAAGATTTAGGAAAAAGTTATTTCTTTTGTCTGATATCTGGTCTCAGATTTCCCCTTGGTCAAGATGTAAATTATTTGAAAGAAAAAACAATGGTGCTTAAAAAAAAATATTTATCTGAGAGAAAGAGTGTGAGCACTGGTGTTGGGAGGAAGGGCAGAGGGAGAGGCAGGCTCCCCACTGAGCAGGAAGCCTGTTGCAGGACTTGATCCCAGGTCCCTGGGATCATGATCTGAGCTCAAGGCAGATGCTTAATTGACTGAGCCACGCAGGAGCCCACAGTGGTGCTTTTGACATTTTTCTTTCTTGGAACATGCGAGACAGAAACAATGCTGTGTGTCCTCTGTCACACCTTAGGGATTTTTTCTTCACAATGAAAATTTTTGAGCTGCTTTAATCTCAGTCTTCAGTTGAATTCTATAAATACAAATCTGAGTTTCTGCCTGTAACTTTTACTGTGTTTACTTCTTCTTCGTAAATTCAGAGGCTTTTATTTTGCTTTATGTTGTAGCTGTTTTTCCAGAAATCAAAGTTTCGACAGCTGTCTTTTTTTTTACGCATTTATAATTAAGATTAGAATTGTGCACAGCCTCCCACAGACGAACACATGCATACATCGTTTGCACCCCAGTAATGGTGTGAACAGTGGTCCTAGCTGGATGTACCCAGTCCATGTACTTATTAGGAGAACAGGAATTCTGCCTGCCAGCTTGGCTTGATCTTTCTTTCACTTTGGTTACTTACTGTGTGCTTAGTTACAGGGCGTGCCTTTCTTTCTGAACAGAGTACCACTTAAAAAAAATGCGGCTGGATTTTTGCTTACACGATACACTTTAAATTACAAGGAGACTGCACAATTCAAAATAACTCCTTTTTTTTTTTTTCCCCTCTTTTTCATCCAAATTTCCCTACAGCTGAGAAATGTTTTGATCACGCTGCTGGGACTTCCTACGTCGTTGGAGAGACCTGGGAAAAGCCCTATCAAGGCTGGATGATGGTGGATTGTACTTGTCTGGGAGAAGGCAGTGGACGTATCACCTGTACTTCTAGAAGTACGTTATAGCTCTTCATGCTCAAGATGAGGCCGGGTATTGTTTTCTGGATTCCTAGAGAGACTTGTAATGTGATGTCACTTGGCACACACCTGATACACCAGCAGGTTCTGGTAACGTTTGGATGTGGAGGAAAAATCCACAATCTATTCTGCTTCTTCAAAGAAAAGACCTTTAATAAGGTCTTGGGCTATCAGCTGTTAAGAAAGAACCCAAATATTCATTCAAAGGCCAAATGTGCTGTGGACCTGAAGATTAGTTGCAAATGTTTGATCTAAAGTACCACTGAGCTCTTTTCCAAGTATTAAGAGCAAAGAAATCATTAAAATAACATGCAAAGACCTCTTTGGGTATGTCAGTACTATATAGAATGGGGCAAAGCTCTGGGTCTTAGGTCTCCTTCTATGTTTGAAATTTAAATAAGGCATATTCATCGACAAAATTGATAAAAATAAAAAGCACTTATAGGTTAAAATTATGTGTCTACCTGGGGTTAAAGACAGTGTCTCTTACCCAAAGCTCCGATATAGGCTTATTAGTGCCATAAAGAAGCTGGCTTCTGGTACCTCTTCTGTTCCTTCCAAGTTTGCCTCTAGGCCCATGTTGCTTTGGGGACCCAAGGCTCCTTTTTTGAACTTTCAAACCAATAGCAACTATAGAATTTATTGAAGCAAAACAGCCATTAACAATTGGTGTTATAAATAAATCCTAAATCAAATCTAAATACATTGAACCTATTTTCTTTATCGAGTTTAAAGTATTCAACCATCTTTTAAAAGGTTCATCATCCAAATTTGAGTTCTTTGCTAATAAAAAAAGTAAGTCTTTCACAGAAAGTGATAATAATTCTGACAGAGTCTTTCCCAGAAACTTGCTGGTTCATTAGATCTTTTGCATTTAAAATGTTATTATGATCGTCAGACTTTCAAGACCTTGGTGGCAATGACTCAAACCCTCATCTATTATTCAAAGCTCTTCTAATAACAAGTTTGAAAAAAGTTCCTCAAAGCGAAGTCATTCATTCTGTGAAATTTTGTAAGTCCCCACTGTATACAAGACGGTATAGGACCACAAAACTGAATTGGACATTAGCCCAGCCTCCAAAAAGCACTTAGTAAGCAGGTCAGGGAGATGAGAAAGGCTTAGATGTATTCATCTCCCACAGGGTCCAGTATTAAGGGCTTCAAGATGAATACTGAAAATGTGCTATGGGGGTTCAGGGAAGACCATCCTTTTAGCTGGGGATTTGGGGAAAAGCTGTAAGCAGCCATAATATCTTCATCCAGACCTCCCTTCTGGTGATAGATCAATGTGGGTGTGTATTTGTGTAGACTTACTTCAACCATCCAATTATTTTCTCTCATCCAGGGCAGTGACTTTCATACACAAATCAGATCCTCCCTTCTCTCACTGTAACATATGGGCAAAACTGGATTATGAAATAGAAACAATCTGTTTGCCAGATAATCGAACACATAGACTGATGGCAGTTTAGTTTTTTCCATTCCACTGAGCAATTCAAAAGAAACCATTTTATTGGTGATTTTAAGTAGGTGTGTGTTGAGAAAGGAGAGAAGAGAACATTTTAGTCAAAGAAGTGGTAGTCTCCTGAATTTTCTTACATAGCAAATGAAGAAAGAGATGCTGTTATCTTTTCGTAGCTTCTTTAGAGAATTGGGGGAGACCTTTTGAAACCTAATTGCCTCTATTGTTTCTTAATTTCTAAGGAGGGACCCCTGTTGAAAGGACAGTCATATGCAGTAATTACCAGGAGAAAACGGGGAGAGCCTGGGAAGGAAAGAGAGGGAAAAACAGAAAGCCAAAGAATGAATTTGATCAAAGGACCAATGTGAAAACATTTAAAAAAAAAAATTAACAAATGAAAGATGACGAAAAAGTATTTTGGCAAACAGAGAAGTGAAACAAGACTAAATCATACAAAATCACACCTCTCTCTTTCTGCGGGAACAAATGGGATCCTGTGACACCAGAGCCCCATGTAAACATATCACCAAAGTATAGCTCACCAAACTTCAAGCCATAACCTCCTTCTTTCTGGATCAACCCTGGTGCCCCCCCCACTCCCTCACCCCCGCTTGACCTGATCTGCATATTTAAATGCTTCCTTTCCGAAACAGACCGATGCAATGATCAGGACACCAGGACATCCTACCGAATTGGAGATACGTGGAGCAAGAAGGATAATCGGGGGAACCTTCTCCAGTGCATCTGCACGGGCAACGGCCGAGGGGAGTGGAAGTGTGAACGCCACGCGTCTGTGCAGACAACATCCACCGGTGAGGAGCAGAGCTAGCAGGGCCGGAAACAGGAAGTCCTTCCAAAACGTATTTCTGCGAACCCATCTTTCCTTTGACCTGCCCTTTGAGGATGAGTTGCTGGGTTTCTGCTAATCATCTGAGTTCATTTACAGATCGTTGGTTGTTAAGGCTTTGTTTAGTATCAGTTTTTAAATTTAAACAGAAATTAGAAAAAGCGTCTTGGGAGGGTGGAAGCAGTTTTAGCCCCAGAGAGTAAACAGACCTTTAAGGAAATGCTAATATTATAAAACCTACACAATTTCTATGGAGATAAATATTCACCCATACACATTCCCATGCAGATGCATTTTTAATACCTAAAGGGATTTTAATGGAAATGTAGGAGTTATGATGAGTTACATGACTACATGATTCCTCTGCTAGGACAAGGGAAAATACATTTTGTTCTTTTTCAAAATGGAATATATTTCCTTGTCCTGACATTCAGCTCTCTTTGCAGTGGAAACAATCCTTTATGTGTGGTTTCCATGCTCCAGCAGACTTTGTTGCATTCCATAAAATAATGCACAATCATTTTCTTCATGTATTGGCATTCACAATATGAGAAGTTCAGAGAAGGCCTAGAGATGAGAATGAATGACACAATGTCTAAGCATTTAAAAAACAAAAAAAGAAGTTCTTATTATTTCTAGTGCAAGAATAAGATCTTTGCATTGTAGCTTGTTTTGTAAGAGTCTGAAGATAGAAATATGACAATCAAGGGTGTGTACTTGTTATCATTCCTAATATGTTCTCATCAGGTTTTCACTATATAATGTACTAGCGTTGTTGCTTAGCCCTTTATCAGTCAGTCATTTAGCTAAATATTATTTATTTAGATTTTCCTCCTTTTGATGAGTTTTCATCTTGTTCTGAGCACTTCTGAAGGTGAACAAGATTAGATTTGATAGTCTCTTTGAGTTATTTGATTATTATCAGTGAAATTACTGCCATCCAAAGAAAGAAGCATACAAATATCAATCTCCTCAAATAGTTTAAGAGGGTAGTTGGGGTTTGACAGGGTAAAGATTCAATAAATGTTATCTATTTCTATTAATATTATGAATAGTGTACGGAAAAGTTTGTTATTCAAAAAGGTTGAGAAACACTGGGATAAACAAAATGGAATGTCCTCCTGTAGGATCTTTATGTTCCCTTGCATTGTACCTCTTCAGTGGAGTGTATTAATACAAGTGCCATCTCACCCATGTGTGTGGCCTTGGGACCTGTTATCTGTGAAGTGTCTTTGGGTTCTCGTGTTGAGCAACACTTAGGTAGATGGTGAATTCAGTCTACCCATTATCCTGGCATCAGTTCTGACTCTTCTTCTGCAGGCCTGGCCTTTGGAAGAACAGATTTCCAAAAGCTTAAAGAAAAAATCAACATATTCTATTGTCTTACTCTGAAAAGAAAGCTATGTTAAGAGGACTGATTGGTTTTAGAAACACACAAATTCCCAAATAATCCTGGGGAGAAACAAAATGTGGAAGGAGGGTCAACTTCTAGAGAATTCCAGGGTCAGAGTTAAACAGATGACCATGGGTCTCATACAGAGTGGTAGGCACTTCTCAAAAACAATATTGGGAAGAGAAATGTTCAGTGATACTGAACTCATGGGAGCTGCTGAGAGAGCGAGGGTGAGGAGAAGGGAGAGGCATGAAGACAGCACAGGGTACATGAGGGAATGGGGAGATGAGGCATAGAGCAAAGAAGGAAGTGGAAGGAACTTAGTGGTGGAGGATTATGAAGGAGAGGACCATGAGCTTCCTGGTGTGAGTGAGGAACTGTTGAGGGCATCTGCTCTGAGTGACAGGGTAATGTCTGGGATTTAGAAATGTAATCCCAATAGCTCCAGATGAGCTGGAAGATGGCGACCATTTGGTGGACTCCTACAGATTATTTCCTAGGCTGAGTGGAGAAGCTAATGCAGAAAGGGAGGGGCATTTCTTTCCAGTTCCAGATCAGTCACACCATGGATTTCAGAGTGATCTGTGTGGGACCCTGAGGATCCCAAGTCCAGAAGAGGTTATTTGTTTTATCCAGGTTCATGACTGTCCTTTCTCACGCTCCTAGGATCTGGCCCCTTCACAGATGTCCGAACGGCCATTTACCAGCCCCAGCCTCACCCCCAACCTGCTCCGTACGGCCACTGTGTCACAGACAGTGGTGTGATTTACTCTGTGGGGATGCAGTGGCTGAAGACACAAGGAAATAAGCAAATGCTTTGCACTTGCCTGGGCAATGGAGTCAGCTGTCAAGAGACAGGTCTGCATTGACTTTTCAAAAAATAGTACTGATAACTTCTTATTAATTTTTGAAAGGCAATACATTCATCTACCAAAAAACAGAGAGAGAGAGAGAGAGAGAGAAACACTAAAACAAACCAGAAAAGCTTATAATCTTTCCACCCTGTGATAACAACCAGGGTTGGCATTTCATATATTTTCTCCTAATCTTTTTAATCTTTGTAGTTTCTTTCCTGTAGTGGGAATTCAGCTGCTGTGTATTATCTTTATTTGTCTAAAATGTTGTTACCAGAGAGTTGCCTTATGAATAGCAAATCAACCGTATTTTAAACTCTAAATTGCCAATTTCTGGAGCTTTGCAGTGTAAACTTCCCTCAACAACCTAATGCATTTTCTCTGGGCTACAACGTGGTAGTAATGATAACAGGAACATCCGGGACACTTGACTTTTCCCTAGAAGAACCTCATGTGTTAATTATTAAGGCACCAACAGTGTCGTCTGTATCCCTCCACTATACCTTAAGCAGCATTCTTAATGAACCTGTACTAACATACCTTTACAAATGGGGAAACTGAGGCATGACAGTCGAGGTGGCAACAGAGGACACAGGCAAAAGAGCTCAGGCATCCCTGTAGGCACAAAGGTCAGGGTTCCTGAGTAACACGTTTTGACTGACATTAACTAGGTGGTGATCTCTACTAGCAGCTTGAGGGCACACGCTCCGTCTCAATTAAGCTAGAAAGAAGCAGCTCCTGGTGGAACATAAATGCAGACTTATTTACCGAGAGCCTTTTGGTTATTCTTGTAGCCGTCACCCAGACTTACGGTGGCAATTCCAATGGGGAGCCGTGTGTCCTACCGTTCACCTACAACGGCAGAACGTTCTACTCATGCACCACGGAAGGGCGACAGGACGGCCACCTGTGGTGCAGCACCACCTCCAATTACGAGCAAGACCAGAAATACTCCTTCTGTACAGACCACACAGGTGAGTCTCCCCAGGGGGAAACAAAGCAGTGAGAAAAAGCCATTTCTCCTATTTCCGTTGGCCAGGCTTCCAGCCGTTCATCTTGAGGCTCCCCAAGAAGTAGTGCTTTTGTTCCATCTGGGCCCAAGAGACGTGAAGCTAACTTCGCAGCTGAAGACCCTTCCGGGTTCTCCAGTCCTCCTGGGAAATGACACCCAGGGGAAAGCCCTCCAGTTCAATTCTTTTTGACACAGTTGGGATTCTGATGTGATTAAAGATACGGTGTATTAAAATCCATAGGCGATCCCACAGGGCTCAAGAATACACAGGATGGACGCCTCAGAGCCTCTGCTGCTCTTCTGGTTAAAACTATGTTTTATTCCCAGCAACGTTTGATCTTTTCTCTTTGGGCTGGGAAAATGAGAGTGGAACTGGATTCAAGTCTATTTTGAAGGTAGAAAGAGGATACGCTAAAGCAGCCTGCAGCTCTGTGATCAGGCATTCTTGATTCGGGGGGTGGATTAGCTCCAGATGTGAATTAGCTCCAGAACCCCAGTTTGCTTGGAGCCTCCCTGTCCTTGCGCCCCGCTGTGCTCCGCTGTAATATTGGTCTTCCTATTTGTGTCCTCTTCTGGGCAGTTTTGGTTCAGACTCGAGGTGGGAACTCCAATGGTGCCTTGTGCCACTTCCCCTTCTTGTACAACAACCACAACTACACGGACTGTACTTCCGAGGGCAGGAGGGACAACATGAAGTGGTGTGGAACCACGCCCAACTACGACGCTGACCAGAAGTTTGGATTCTGCCCCATGGCTGGTAAGATGAAGCCCTGTAGGCACCCATTTACATAATAAGACAGAAGAATAGTGTCCAGTTTACTCCCAGTTCGCCCATTCAGTCTTAATTTTCAGACAGCACAAAACTTCATGAGGTATACTTACATATCTGTGTAAGTGTATATATTATTACATAAATGGTATATATATGTATAGTATATATAGTATATATGTAGTACATATTTAGTATATAATTATTTATGTAATCCTAAAATCCTTTTGATATAATTTAGTATCCAAAAATATATAAATACATTAAAAATACTTTTTAAGACGTCTGGAAATGCACATTTTTCACAGGTTTGTCATTTGTAAGGAACACACGGCTGAGTATCTTAACACATTTCATGTGTAACTGCTGTAGTCACAGACCTACTATATTTACACCTAACTGTGGTTCAACTAGCATACATTCTCTCACTTATGAAATACCAAAATGGCCCAAACTCTATGTTTTCTGACAAGTATAGGATCTTTTCTGGTTTCAAGAGGGATATAGTTGGTGTGAATGGTGAAAGGGAAGCCAATACCAAAACCTTTTGTTTTCACATCTCAAGAACCCCACAGGTTACATTTGATCTTCTCTTTGTAGAACCCCACTTGCATTGTCATCAAGTGTCTGTATAAGGCAATGAAACCCAAGAACGCTACTTATACTCACTCTTATTTCTTTCAACAAATAGATTGTTGGATTAAGAAGAAAACCATGCTTTCACTTGCAATTCTCTACCCAAATACATAGTTTCCCTTTGGGATCAAAGAAAGCAGAACTAGAAAAGTTATGGGGCAGTAGTCAACATCGGTCTTCTAGAACAATGTGGACCTGTTGTGTGCACGTGTAGGTATTATCATGGTTTAACATGCTCCCACCTTTCCTACAATTATTCCCCAAAACATACTTCACCTTTGGACTAGGTTTGCTCTCTTTAGGACTCCAAACTCTACACATACATGCCCACAGCGGCACTGAGACTTCTTTGAGGCACAGCAGACTGCTTTCCAAGTGAGAGTCCTTAGGTTAGTTCAAGCTAGACGGATAATAGTGTGTATGTTTTTAGACCGTGTGATCACTTCTCCATCATTTGCACACAGCCCATGAGGAAATCTGCACAACCAATGAAGGGGTCATGTATCGCATTGGAGATCAGTGGGACAAACAGCACGATATGGGTCATATGATGAGGTGCACGTGCGTCGGGAATGGTCGTGGAGAATGGACTTGTGTTGCCTACTCCCAGCTCCGAGGTATGCTAGCTCATTGATGAGAACATTTGAGAGGACCAAGTTTTTTTTTTTTTAAAGATTTTTTTATTTATTTATTTGACAGAGATCACAAGTAGGCAGAGAGGCAGACAGAGAGAGAGAGAGAGAGAGAGAGAGAGAGGAGGAAGCAGGCTCCCCGCTGAGCAGAGAACCTGATGTGGGGCTCGATCCCAGGACCCCGGGATCATGACCCGAGCCGAAGGCAGAGGCTTTAACCCACTGAGCCACCCAGGCGTCCCATGAGAGGACCAAGTTTGTAGGGGAAAACTTGTACTTTACCAAAAGTAGGAGAGGAAGTAGGCATTGTCATGCCATGAGTCTCCTGTGCACGGTGAGCTTCTCATGTCAGGCAGCCAGTGGAGAAAAGCTGGCAAAGCAATTCTAAAATTCAGAAGCATTCCCAGGAGGTAAGTACTTACACTGAGCTGAGAAGATGACTCCAAAGCTGGAACACAATCATCTGATCCTTTTAGCTTTTCGTTAGGCCATTGGAGTCATGTCTAGAAAAGATTGGATAATTTCTCTAAAGGAAAGAGACTTTGCTATTTTTTGGAAAAGATTTTTTTTATTTATTTGAGAGAGAGAGAGAGTACGTGCACAAGTGGAGGGAGGGGCAGAAGGAGAGGAAGAAGATGCAGGGCTTGATCCCAGGACCCTGAGGTCATGACTTGAGCTGAAGGCAGATGCTTAATGGACTGGGCCACCCAGGTGCCCTGAGACTCTGCTGTTCTGACATCAGACCCTTGCGGGTCCAAACTGAAGGTGACAGAAACTTATCTCTTT
The DNA here is from genome assembly GCA_004024625.1 of Mellivora capensis. Classification (NCBI taxonomy): domain Eukaryota; kingdom Metazoa; phylum Chordata; class Mammalia; order Carnivora; family Mustelidae; genus Mellivora; species Mellivora capensis. Next base: position 69,112 of record PISX010005144.1, on the reverse strand, counting down.
TGCCCAGAGCATTTTTTTTCCTTTGGATCCTACTATAGAATATAGGGATGATGATTTATTAAAGCCATTTTAGTACTTCTGTTTCTTTGACTTGACAACTAAGATTTAGGTAGAACTCTGAGCTAATAAATAGTTCATGTAACTAGTATATTGACATTGGCCTAAACTTGTTCTCCTTTTGTGAGTAACACACTCCAGTAATAATAATTCCATATGAGGTTGCCGAACTGAAAGGAACCCTAGAAAGACATATAGACTAACTCTTTACTTTCCAGATGAAGAAGCTGAGAGATCTCAAGGGGAAAGTAATTTTTTCAGGATCTCTCAGAGAGTTAGGAACAGAGTTGCCCTCATTTTCTTTTTACTTTCACAAATGCCATAGATGTTATTTTATTTCCCAAATCCAAGTATCTCCCCACCCCTGCCATTCCAAAGATCAGACCATCACACCATGTTGAGTGTTCCATAAGTACGTTTGATCTTCCTCCAGATTTCTCAGAGCAAGCAGAGATCTGACGGACATTATCAACTAAGCAAGGACTTCTCCAAAAGTGAAATATGCATTTGTTCAAAAATAGCCTTTCCACAGGAAGGCATATTTTACCACATTCTGTAGCTGTATGCACTTTGACCTCTGATACTTAAGTTTATAAGAAAGAGTTTATGAAAGAGTTATTTTTTCCAAAAACTGTATTTCTGACTAAGCTTTAACAAAGTATTCGTTCTATGCTAGTAGAATAGTAAGTTTAGTGGGAGGTGTTATAAAATAGTGGAAACAACTGTATGCTTTGAATAGCATGGTATTTGGGGGGCACCTGGGTGGCTTAGTTGCTTAAGCATCTCACTCTTAATTTGAACTCAGATCATGATCACAGGGTTGTAAACTTGAGCCCTGCTTCAGGCTCCACACTCAGTGTGGCATCTGCTTGAGATTCTCTCTCTCTCCCTCTGCCCCTCCCCCAACTTGTGCATGCGCGCATGCTAGTGCACTCCCCCCCTCTCTCTCTCTGTCTAAAATAAATAAATAAATCTTTTAAAAAAAGGCATGACATTTTAAAATTTCATCATGAAACTTAAAAATGCTCTTCACCTCCCCACTGTTTCCTAAACAGATCAGTGCATTGTTGACGACATCACTTACAACGTGAACGACACGTTCCACAAACGTCATGAAGAGGGACACATGCTGAATTGTACCTGCTTTGGTCAGGGCCGGGGAAGATGGAAGTGTGATCCCGTTGGTAATTAGCCCTCGTGTCTCTAGATGGTTTTGGATGCTGGGACTAGTTAATAAGTTTCAGATGAGGAGAGCTAGTTCATGACTTCAGACTTTGATCAGCGGGTTGTAGAGAGCTTTGTAAAATCTTTTCTCTAATTATGACCCAGTATATCAACTTGATATTGGTAGTCATCTGTTGTTATGAGTCTAGTAACATGCAGATTGATTTTAATGGAATAGAATCAGTTCTTTGGTTCTGGATCATAAAGAGAATCCATGTTATGAAGGAGAACCTTCCTTTGCTGACTGTGCAGATTCTCGTGCCAGGAAATACCTCCTTCCAAAGACTTTATTTTTCTTGGCTGCCCTTTGTAATAGGTCTAAGCAAATAGCGAAGGTTGAGCCCTAACAGAGCTGTGGGCCAGCTTTAAGGTAACCCATTAATACTCCTTTACTAAGAGAGACCTGTTGCTCACTAAGAAAGCAAACTAATCAGATGAGTTTGTTTGACCTGAGATTATCAAAGCTGAGACAGAGGCCCGAGAGGTCTTTTCAGAACCTGCTCAGCAAATATTCATAGTGAAAATCTAGTTCATCCATTTACATGAAAAACTAAGCCCTCCAAAATTTAAAGAGGTGCATAAGGTGATATTTTGTCCTTACTATTCTAATGGTAAGTCAGTTGCATTCATGTAGGCAAAATATATCTAAGTTAGTTTTCTCAAATTGGTATTCAGAACGCCAGGATATCCTGAAATCTAAATTATAAAATTTTTATTGAGAACTACTATCTTTTTAGAAGACTAAACATTTCTTCCAGTGGGTACATATATACTGCTAGCTGTCCTGTAAGGTAAAAGACAGGAACAAAATGTTTTGTGACCACATATATTTGTGAGGACATCTGCAAGTTCCCATTGAAACTAAGAATGTATGCTCCCTTGCCCACTTGCTGAAGCACACTGAAATTCGATTTGTAGCTCTCCATCTTCGATGACGCTTCTTTTACTTTGTATATATTTTAGACCAATGCCAGGATTCAGAAACCCGAACGTTTTATCAAATTGGAGACTCGTGGGAGAAGTACGTGCATGGCGTCAGGTACCAGTGCTACTGCTATGGCCGTGGCATTGGGGAGTGGCATTGCCAGCCTTTGCAGACCTATCCAGGTACGTAGCTTGATTCATGCAAGCTGACAGCTTCCAACTGAGTTGTCAAAACTGGGCAGGATCCTTGTTTTTAATACTCTGGTCCCTGAATCAGCCTCTCTTCTTTCCCCTCCTTTTCACCGACCACTGTCTAACAATCAGATTTTTGACTCAAATGATTTTCCTTCCTACCCAGTCAAGTAAAAGATGTGTGAGGCTGGGAAAATATGCCTGTGTGTCAGTTTGTTTCTGAACACTGTAGAACATTCCATAAGGTTAAAACCTCCAGCTTAACTGGATCTCCCGTCGGCACATGTAAATAAAAACCATGCAGTGAGCTACCCTGGGAGCGACGTATTGGGATTTTATGTTATGACTCTTGATAGAGAAGTTGCACACAGAGATGACGTGGAATATAATGCAGGGTATGTGTGTTCACTCAGCATTTCAGCCAGGGCCTCTTTGTGTCAAAATTTTCATTTGTTTGATCAACTGGAATCTAGAACAAAGTATTCTGGGTCAAGAGTTGAGTAATTTGGTCAATTTTCTGCCCACGCAGTTCAAATACTCCTAAATGGTTATTGCTGGTATTTTGCTTTTTTTTTTTTTTTTAAGGTCGTAGGACATAATGCCTAGCTATAGGTGTGATTAACTCATTTAGAAAAACAGATTTATGGAGCGCCTGGGTGGCTCAGTGGGTTAAGCCTCTGCCTTCAGCTCAGGTCATGATCCCAGGGTCCTGGGATCGAGCACCGCATCGGGCTCTCTGCTGAGCGGGGAGCCTGCTTCATCCTCTTTCTCTTTGCCTTCTTCTCTGCCTACTTGTGATCTATGTCTGTTCAATAAATAAATAAATTCTTTAAAAAAAAGAAAAGAAAACATTTTTAAATTTAATAATAATTAATAATAATTAGGAAGTTTTCATCCTTATGTCCAGTTATTTGAGCAACTACCAAGGTGCAAAGCCTCCTAGAACTCTGTTGACTTTAGGCTTGAAACATGGCCCACATTCAGAGACAAAAACGGGTTTTCAGAGCATCAGAACCTGCCTCTGACAGAGATCAAGATTAAGTAATCTAAATACCTCCATAGTGTAGTAAGAGATTCACTATCTTGAGAACCAGATATGGAACAATTTAATCAAAGTTAGAGTTTGCCAAAGACATGGGTCCCAGCTGCACAGGTGCTGTGAAAGAGATCCATGCCAAGCTCCACTCGTCAGCTTTTCATCTGTAAAATGGGGAGGTTAAAGCTGATTGCCTTTCAAGGTCCTTCCAGCACTAACCATCTAAGGGGCCTCTGATCCTAAATTCTAACCACCCAGATACACCCTTTCCACAGACTTGGAAGAAACTCGCCTCTCCCCAACCCCTCAGTCACTGTCAGGGCTGTCGAAGGTGACCTTTGTCTTAACAAGCCAACAGCATAAATGAACTTGGCTCTTAAATTGTATTTTATGGCAGATTTGGGTGTAGGAATCACTTAAAATATTTTTTTTTTGTTTAATAGTTTTTTAAAAATCTGCAGAAAAACCTTAAGTTCCTTGGTTTTCTTCTTTAATGAAGCAACTAAAGAATAGAAACGTTTAAAGAAATGCTCTCTAGTTTCTGTGTTTCAGATTGTTACTGGTGTGGCGGTTTGTTGAAAATCGTCCTCAACGATTTAAGAGAGAATTTTTTTTTCTCATTTTAAAACTAGCCTGTTTCTGAAAGCCACTCACTGGAAGCATTTTGGTGGACACGACAAGGGTAAAATCTAGATGGGAAGGAAGGAAGCCTTCTGCTTTGGAGTTTTACAGGTTGAGTTTGCTCCTACTTTTTAAAAAAGGGTCAGAGGAATGCCCAATGAACACGGAGGAGGAGATTTAGAGAGGGGGTTGGTGTTTGCCCTCGGTACGAGGTTGGGTGCTTATCTCGGTGTCTGGTTTACTCAATGGTTCACGCCTAGCACATGGGGCTTTCTGAGTGTGGGAAGAGTAAAGGAGCCACAGAGGACCAGGAGACTGTCTCGGAGCCTTGCCCGGTTGGCTCCGCCCAGGGAGGATTTGATGGAGTTGTTCAAAGGAACAGAAGATAAGAGGCATTTGGTTTGTCAATAAACAGCTAGGAAAAGCACAGATCTCAGCAAATAAAAGAGAAAAAAGGACTGAGTCACAAACTCATAAATATTTAACTTCCCCAGGGTCATCGTTACTGGAAATGATTCCTTTCAGCCTTATTTTAAACCGATTTTAAAAGTATACACGTCGCGTCATATTTTTACTTAACTGTCTTCTGGTTAAGCCTGGTCAGACTGAGTAAGAGAGGAAGTCAAGTTTTTACAATGGTAATTGCTAGTATACACCATTAGGTTAATTTTAGTTTTATTGAATCTAACTGATGTAAATGATGTCGGAATTTTCCGACTTCTGTCTTTAGATCATATGTAGATTAAGGTAGAGTGGTAATCAGAATTTAGTTGACCTTACAAATGATGGACACAGTCTTCTTTCTGAACAAAAATATACTAAATGCATGAACCCACACTGCTGTTCAGTGCAGCCCCCTTAAGGGTGGGCTGTGGTACAAGTGTGAATTTCAAAACCTACAATTTCCAACCAGTGCTTGAAGTTTTAGAAAGAAAAGAAACTTTTGTAGTTTTCCTCCATCGCGGAGGTAAAAACCACTGAGTCATCTTTTCCTTTTCCCATCCTCCTCCTCACGAACCCAGGAACATGATTAGGGTTAAAGGTGAGCAGTAAAGGACATTCGTATTGTCTTAAACTTAATAGACATTTTACCATCAAAACTTTTGGTTTTAATTAAAGGCTGGGTTTTTTTTTTTTTTTTTTGGAGCAGTTCCCAGCAAAATTGAAAAGAAGGTACAGAGCTTTCCCATGTAGCCCCTGCCCTCACACATGCCCAGGCACCTGTTAGAGACAGTCCCCTCTGGCGTGTGCATCGCTTACAGTGGAGAAATCTGCATCAACACTGTTTTCATCCAAGGTCAAGGGTTTAACTAAGGATCACTCTTGGTGTTGTACATGCTGTGGCATCGTAAACTTCTTCCTCCCTTTAAATCATGATTGCCAAACTAAATAAAATACATATTAGGTGTCTCTTTACTTAAGGAAATCGTAGTAGGACTTCTTTAGAGAACTGATATTTAAACAACCTTAGGCCAGTTATTGTAAAGAATTTAAGGACGTGATATTTCCGTATTTACTGATGTTCCCAGAAGTCATATCTCTGACATTTTACTTCATTATATGTCTTATTTATTTAAATTTATTAAATTAAATAAATTTAAGTACACTTATATTTGCAAGGATCTTCATGAACAGAAGGGGTAATTTGAAAAGTGACGTGTATTAACTTCTGCTAATTGATGAAAACACACATCCCGCCATGTTCTGTGAAATATACTCTCCTTTAGAATGGAAAATTGAGAAGCTTATGCATGGATTTTGGTATTTTACATTTGGTATTTTGGTTTAGAAATATGCGCATTAAATGAAATTAAGACTCAGAGAATTTTGTTAGTCTTCCAACCACTTTGAATTATTCCCCGTGCAGAAGTGAGTATATTATCCTAAAACTTTTGAATCTACACAGATATTCAAGATTTGTACTTATTTTGCTACAGAACACCTTGTCTGGAGAGAGGATTGAACAGCATAACAATTAAGTTCAAAGATGACTATTTTTTTTTTCCTAAGAGCTTTCAGAAAACTTAAATCTGTTAACATACTGGTGAAATGCTTTATGAGACTTGCAACGTGTTGCTTTCTTTGATAGAGTAGCAGTTAGAAATTTTTGGAAACATTATGGCAAGGAACTTTATTTTTATATCTAATAAGTAGAACATTGATTGACATCATTAAAAAAAGACCATATTTAGGAAGAAGATGGTGTTCTATGCTGTCAGCTTAAATTCTCTAGCTATTTCATTATTATCCTAAATGGAGTCTACACTACTAAGAAATTCATTCTACTTCCCTTATATGGTTTTTTTCTTTAAAAAAAAAAAAAAAAGAAGAAGAAGAAGAACCAAAATCAGACTTTAAATTTTGTTGGAAACAGTCATATATATCGAGATGTGGAAATACTGAATTTAGTATATACTTCAAAATGCCATTTCAGTTGGTAACTGCCTTTGAAAAAAAGAAGTTTGATCTCTTAATAATTTGAGCACTCAGTGGTGGGATTTTAGAGTATACTTACTGAGTAAAACTAAAACTTAAACTTTCCCCCTAATATGATGCTTAGGTTGATAAGAACGAACACTGAGTCTTAGGGCATCTGTCTGGCTCAGTCAAAAGAGTCTGCAACTCTCGATCTGGGGGTCATGAGTTCGAGCCCCATATTGGGTATAGAGATTACTTAAATAAGACTTACTAAAAAAAAAGAAAGAAAACGGAGTCTAATTTATTCATTAAGGATTCTATCCCATTTAGAAATACATGTGTTTTACATCATCTCCCATGGCCTTTGGAATGTTTCCTTCTTCGTGGGTAGATACATTCTTGATGAAAGCCTTTACAAATGAGAATTTGCTCTAAAGCAGCTCAGTATGATAAATAGAGTTTGGGTTCTGTGTCACTTTATTTGGGTTTGGGTAGTTTCGCAATTTTCTCACAATTCTTTGAAAATGGAGAGGAAAGCAAACTGAGTGGCATTTTTCAAATTTTATTTGCTATAAACAAGTTCTATTTGCATTTCTCATGTGATGGACAATGATCTATTGACCAAGAAAGGATTTTGTTGCATCGATTTCCAAGGTCAGGATGTAAAAGAGTAATCCCAGATTTTTTTTTTTTTTACTCGTGTTTACGGATAAGTAAAATGGTCTTTTAATGACCATCCATTTGCACTAACTTTTAAGCTAAAGTAAGTGAATACCCAAGATCACCGAATCTCACATTTTCATTTTCAGGCACAACTGGTCCCGTCCAAGTAATCATCACCGAGACCCCCAGTCAACCCAATTCTCACCCTATCCAGTGGAATGCCCCAGAACCATCTCACATTTCCAAGTACATTCTCAGATGGAAGCCTGTGAGTATCCCACTCAGAAACTGCGCACTGAGGCTACCGAAATTAACACGTTCTAAACACTCTTTTTTTCTAGCTTCTTACTAACTATCCATGGCTTGACATAAAGATTTAGCTTTTTTGGTATTTAGAAAGATTTAGAAAGATTTGGTATTTAGAAAGAAATAAGTCCTTCTTAACAAGGACTTAGAAATGATAATGCCAGAAATGATTCTTCCCCAATATGAGAAGAGAATCTGAAGGTTTCATATGTCTTGGAACTCTATCAGAGGAAAACAATGATTGGCATCATTTCCATGATTTGGAAAATTAGTATTTAGCTCTTTGGATTCATTTTCATAAGGGAGCACTTTTTAAAACATTACTTTTGATCCCCTGAAGTTATTTAGATAGAAGGGAAAAAGAGGGTGCGAGGGAAGAATACATGAGGAATGACGGTTTGTTTAAAAAGTGAAATTTGTGATTTTTCTAATAAGAACCATCTAGAAATTGAAGAAATTCTACAGAGGAAGGTATTGGTCTAGTAAGCTTTAGTTTTTCTTATCCTCCAGACCTGCCTGCTGTACCTCCAAAATTCATGACTCGTAACTTGAGAAACACTATTTTAAACACAGGAGAAAAATCCCCACTTTTAGTCATAGCTATTAAATTCTAGCAATTAGAAACAAAATGGGGGGGGTGGTGCCTGGGTGGCTTAGTTGGTTGAGCGTCTGCCTTTAGCTGTGTCTGGATCCCAGGGTCTGTCAGTGCCCTGATCTGCAGGGAGCCTGCTTCTCTCTCTGCCCCTCCCCCCCAACACCTACTCTCTCTGTCTCTCTAAATAAATAAACATAAATAAATAAATAACAAAATAAAACCTTTCACTGCCCTGTGCAGTTGTATTTAAACACTTGGAGAAAAAAATTCAAGCTGTAAGATCATTTTCTTTTTGTAGTATACTCTGTACTCTTATCCATGGTATATGAAGCAGCCCTTCCAGAACTTTGTATGTAGTAGTTTTTAGTCAGTGAGATCACTATATTTTCCCCCTAAAACCTTCTTGTCTCTCATCTTTTTGTTTCATCACCAATTTTATTTACTTTAAAGCTAACTCTGAGTTGTTACAGGAGTTCTCTGTAATAAGGAACATTTACAGAGAGGTATAAAATGTACTTCAAATTGGAAAATCTTCAAAGAAACTACAGTGAAGAATTTCTTTGAGATTTTTAACAATTAAGAATTTTCAGGGACACCTGGGTGGCTCAGTCGGTTGGGCCGCTGCTTCGGCTCCGGTCATGGTCCCGGGATCCTGGGATCGAGTCCCACATCCGGCTCCTTGCTCAGCGGGGAGCCTACTTCTCTCTCTGCCTCTGCCTGCTTATGTTCTCTCTCTCTCTGACAAATAAATAAATAAATGAAGTCTTTAAAAAAAAAAAAAGAATTTTCAGGTTTTTCCTCAATGGATGTCACCTGAGATTTTGTTTTTGAGTATTTTCATCTGATAGCTAACTGTCTAGAAAAGTTCATATTGAACAAAAGATTTATTATTAAATCTGAGCTAACTGTCATGACTAATTGCAGGGTTTTTTTCAGGGTATTTGAGTTAAAATTTGAATTTAAAATATACTAGGATCCGTTCCATTGATTTCAAGAATATAAACGGACACTTGAGTATTTGAATTATTGAGGAACTGGTTGATTGGATAATTTAAAGAAGTCACTGGGCATTAAAAATGTATTTTGACTTAGTTTAGAATATTTACACTTAAAAGGATCTCATCTTGTTTGAAGTAAGGCTGTTTCTTTTCCACACATTTTATTGCAATGAGTTTTGTGATCCATGACATGTTAATGAAGTTGGACAGGATGTGAAAATGTAAACTGGAATCAAAGATTAAATAAACCGAAATCACATTCTTCTGCTGTCTTGCCCAAAGTTGGGAACTACTTCTGATGGGGTAATTCATATCCAAGAATGAGTCATACAGCCAGACCAGTGGAACCTTATATGTGATGGTCCCAGGAACTGAGTCACAAAGAAGGATTATACTTTTTACTATTTCTGCAAGGCAAGAAATTTGTATCCTACTTAGTGAAAGATAGAATATATGGCCTTTGCCACTTAGAAAAGAATATAGCTCTGTGCATTGTAGAAATTTAAAAAATGGGAGAGGCAAAACTTGGGCTCTTCATCAGTCTGGCAAAAAGGAAGGTGCCCAGCACCTGTGACAGTGTGGCCTTGGGCATGTCACATGACACTGTTTCTTCACCGGTAACATGAAGGGAACTATGCCATTAACTTGGAGGGAAGAGAGATAGGAAGTTCAAATGAGCAAATGCAAGTAAAACAGCCCAGTTCGTGGCACTTAGTGAGCTACCAGTACATATTAGCTATAATAATTATTATTATTAATACTAAACTCTGTTATAGGTCCCTGTTCTGATTCCTGTTTTCCATGATTTTTCCTCCACAATGGAGCTGCCTAGGTCCCTCGTTCTTTGAAGACTATAATCAATATCATATCTGAATGTTCATCCTTGTGAATACTTATGTGACTTCTTTTAAATCTTTAGAAAAATTCTCCAGGCCGTTGGAAGGAAGCTACCATTCCTGGCCACTTGAATTCATATACCATCAAAGGCCTGAGGCCAGGTGTGGTATATGAGGGACAGCTCATCAGTGTCCAGCACTATGGCCACCAGGAGGTGACACGCTTTGACTTCACCACCACCAGCACCAGCCCCCCTATGACTAGTACGTATGCCACCCGTCCTCGTGGCTGTGCCTGCGTTCCTCAGGAAGTGGTTCCCGCGTTCCTCAGGAAGCGGTTTGCTTCCCATGTCCTATTCTTCCACAGATGACATCAACCTTTTCTTTTAATGGTGTCTGTAGATGACAGTAGTAAATGCTCCCCATGGCTGAAGGTCCCCTCTCCCCTTTTTGTGACCCTCTAGGCAACACCGTGACAGGAGAGACGACACCCCTTTCTCCCGTGGTGGCCACTTCTGAATCTGTGACTGAAATCACAGCCAGCAGCTTTGTGGTCTCGTGGGTCTCGGCTTCAGACACTGTGTCAGGATTCCGTGTGGAATACGAGCTGAGTGAGGAGGGAGATGAACCACAGTATCTCGGTAAGCTAAATGTGCCATCCTGATGGCTTTGGAACTGGTTGACGGCTCGGACTGAACAAACTTGCAGTGTGAGGAAGGGACAGAGCTGGCATTTCTAGAATGAAGCTGGGATTTTCCTGAGCCATGCTCACGTTTTCCTGGTTCCCAATATGAGCAACATTATCCATTTGCCTGGGCACAGGTCTATACAACCATAGTGTTTTCTTTTTAATAATTTTTTAAAAAATAGATTTTACTTACTTATTTATGTGAGCGAGAGAGCAGGGAGAGGAGCAGAGGGAGAGGGACAAGCAGACTCAGCGCTGAGTGCAGAGCCCTACATGGGACTTGATCTCAAGACCCTGAGGTCATGACCTGAGCTGAAATTGCATCAGGCGCTCAACCAGCTAAGCCACCCAGGAGCTCCTAGGGTTTGCTTTAGGGAAGTGATTGCCAGTTTGAGGACCACAGCAGAAAATATTAGCCTTTGGAGGTGCACAGTAAAAGGAAAGAACATACCTCCTTCCCCATCGTCCCCTGCCCATAACTATCTCCCTAACTTATAACTCCAGAGAGCTACTTTTACAAATTGGGAGTGGATTATACAAATTACATCTCTTCAGAGAAAAAATTTTAGAAAAAATGGCGAACAAAAGAAAAGCTAGCCCATAATGCATTGATATTATTGATTCTCCATTAGAACACGTCCTTCTAGACTCACCCCCTTCCCTCATGAATATGTAGTTTTAACAATATCCCTCTTCTAGGCTGTGGAGCAAGTTCAGGGATCGGTTTGCTCTGACTGGTAACCTTTTCTTTCTGTTTTAAAGATCTTCCAAGCACGGCCACTTCTGTGAACATCCCTGACCTGCTTCCTGGCCGGAAATACATTGTCAATGTCTATCAGATATCTGAGGAAGGAGAACAGAGCCTGATCCTGTCTACTTCTCAGACAACAGGTCTGTGTGTCCTATGCTCTGTAAAGAGAAGCTTTTTTTCTGCAGAACAGGCCTCGAGCAGTATTTCCTGACTGTTTTCCTCATGTGCTCCTTTCTTTTTCTGTTAGCTCCGGATGCGCCTCCTGACCCCGCTGTGGACCGAGTTGACGACACCTCGATTGTTGTTCGCTGGAGCAGACCCCAGGCACCCATCACAGGTGACGGTGGCCTCCCTCTTGGCTGCCATGTTAATCTTGGCAGCACGGGTGGTGAGGGAGCCAGTTCTGACCTGTGGACAGGGATACCAGTAAACTCTCCTACTTAACTCTAGACGAGGGTAGAGGGGTGTGTGTGTGTGTGTGTGTGTGTAATAGTAATTCAGAATGTGATTATTTTCAAGTCTTATAGCTCTGCTTCTTACAGATCACTTCCCGCCATGTCCATTTTATTGACCCCCGCCCCACACGTACACACATACACACACAACCTCGAAAGCCAGCTCCCTGACTTACTCAACCAGGCATTTCTGAGGTTGAAGAGGGGTAATTTTTCTGAAAACCTCACTCCAGGACTTACTCTTAAAGAGGTAGCCCAGTTGCCTTCTTAGCTCATTAAGCTACTCCACTGCCTCTGAAGTTTCAGAAAGATGCAGACAGCGCTAGACGATCTGTGCTCAAGGTGGTTCGTTAATTGCTTTCGTTGCCCAGAGCTCAAAGAGAAGAAGTCATTTTCACATGAACATTTTCACCTCATAGCATCTCTAATAGACATTTATTAAGGACCTCGGGTCTTCGAGGATGATATTAATTATTAAAAAGGATTGCAAGACTGCTCTTACTTTATCTTTGTACTGATCGGTCCTGATAGGAAGTGGGAACATGTAAAGAGAAAGCATCTCTCGTTCTAGACTAATCAAGCGAGAGGCTAAGGGCTTTTCCGAGAAGAGAGATTTAGGACTCATTAACCCTCTGTTTCGTGAAACTGTGCGGCTAACTTTTCCCCCTTGAATCTGCAGGATATAGAATAGTGTATTCGCCCTCAGTGGAAGGCAGCAGCACGGAGCTCAACCTTCCCGAAACCGCCAACTCCGTCACCCTTAGTGACTTGCAACCTGGTGTCCAGTACAACATCACCATCTACGCGGTGGAAGAAAACCAAGAAAGTACTCCTGTTTTCATCCAACAGGAAACCACGGGTTTCCCTCGTTCAGGTAACCGAGAGCCCCCTCCTGTGCTAGCCTACCTTTCAGGGCCTACCACGACAACACGCTTACCTTCCCTTTTGTTGGAGGAATAAAACCAGGCTCATTCCATTAGCCTGCTGGGGTGGACCAGAAGTGGGAGACCGAAGAATTATTATTTCTCTGGGGGGGTTGTTTTATCTCTGTCAACAGTTCCTATTTGCAAGTAATGTTATAGACCAGCTTATCCCTCAGCTTAAGAAATTTGGCTGAAATGTCCACGCTATAAACTGACTTAGGAAAGCTGGCTATTGGCTTTCCTGATTAAAAACTGACACATAAAACCTTCATATTTTTCCCCAGAAACTTCAGTGTTCGTTCCTCTGTTACTTTAAAGTTTTACAAAATGGTTCAGTAAAATGCAAGCCACATTTTTTTCGGTTGTCACAATTAGGGTATTTTTTTGTTTTGTTTTTTGGTTGTGTGTGTGTGTATTTTAAACTCCTTGACAGGACACTTAATACATTGGAAACTCATCTGCTTACCTACACATTTTAGGTTAAACGAAATAAAAAGCTTCAGATGTCCTATGTAAGCAGGATGACTGAACCATGAAAATATAAACAAATACACATATTCTCTGGTGAAGAGACAAAACTTAGCATTGCTTTGAAACGAGAGGCACCACGAATTTCCTTACCTACATCCAGGAAGTTGGCTTAAAATAAATACACCTCAGCAGGAACTGTGAATGACCAGTTGGCTCTTGTCTGTTAGATAAAGTTCCCCCTCCCCGGGACCTGCAGTTTGTGGAAGTGACGGACGTGAAGATCACCATCATGTGGAACCCCCCTGAGAGCCCAGTGACCGGCTACCGCGTGGATGTGATCCCTGTCAACCTGCCTGGGGAACACGGCCAGAGGCTGCCCATCAGCAGGAACACCTTTGCGGAAGTCACCGGACTGTCCCCCGGGGTCACCTATCACTTCAAGGTCTTCGCTGTGAACCAGGGGAGGGAGAGCAAGCCCCTGACGGCGGAACAAACGACCAGTATGTCCTGCTCCCAACTCTCTCCACCCCAAATTCTCCACCCCGACTCCCAATCTGTGGTGAATGCGCAGCAAACCATTAAGTCCTAGGGGTCGGGTTAGAGATAGGGAGATACCCGGTGGGTGGGGGAATGCATCGTGGACGTGAAGCACGTTACACTGAGACCGGCTCCATGGATGCTAAACAGTGACCGATTTCCCGAATATGCCTACCCATGTGATGGCACCGAGAGAGGGCAACTTAAGAGAACCTGATTTTCTTTGCTGACAGAGACGTGGATTGTAAATTTGAGGCTATTTTCTGTAACTAAAAATACCTAGATCAAAATGCAAATGTACGCTCTTAACCTTTTGTAGAATTAATTATAAATAGTAATTGCTGAAACAGTTACTGCATATGAAGTCCCAGGGCCTCTGCTCCATTCTTTACGAGCATGGTCCTTATATTTAATACTCTCCTTGACCTAATGAAGAAGGTCTTCTCATCCGCATTGGGTTTGTGAAGAAATTGAAGCTGATAGAAAATTCTGCAGTCTGTAAAGTCCCAGAGCTGGGAGGCAATGGGGCTGGCCCACGTTGACTGCGGTCCTTGTGACCCCATGTCCCGTTTTTTCAGTTACTACACTGGACTACCTTGTAAACATTCCCTTCATCTGGAAAGGGTTTTAATTCACTGCAGGGAAAGTTCTAGCTATCACACTGAAGAACCCTCACAGTTTGTGTGGTTCCTTCTGATAGTCCGATAGTACGCACTCACCAGTGTCCTGCTGTGATTCTGACGGATATGCTATAATTATGAAGTAACACGGATCATGCGAAAATTGCTTTTATTTCTCTCGCAAAGGACTATTCATTCAATACATGCACACAATATTCTTCCCATCCCCTGTAGAGTCTCATCTTGCCCTTGTATTTTTGGGCTTCTCTCTCATGTCTTAACCTGTTTGGTTCAGAGTGCATTGTGGCATTCACAAGAGGTTTATTTTTTTGGTTATTGTTTCTGTTTTGATGATGCTATCTCTACAATGTTAGTATAATTTCAGAGGGTGATGGGAAAGTAAAGCTGGAAAATTACACTTTCCTCAGGATCAAAGTCAAGTGGAAAAAAAATCAATTTCTCGTGATTGACACCATTTTGCCAAGTTCCTTGTAGCCCTCCGTCTCATACTGGCTCCACGTTTCCAAGGTTTTGAATTTTACTGAGTTTCAACTTTAAGGAAGGTTTAAAAAATTTAGTCAAGCTTGTGAGTTTCGGGGTGATCATGCTGAGGGTCCAATATTTCTTGGTGTGTTTCATCTTTTTTTCTAGAACTGGATGCTCCCACTAACCTCCGGTTTACCAATGAGACGGACTCCACCGTCTTGGTGACCTGGACTCCTCCTCGGGCCCAGATAGAGGGGTACCAACTGACTGTGGGCCCAACCCGGGGAGGCCAGCCCAAGCAGTACAACGTGGGTCCCTCGGCCTCGAAGTACCCACTGAGGAATCTGCAGCCCGCTTCTGAGTATACTGCATCCCTCGTCGCAGTCAAAGGCAACCAGCAGAGCCCTAAAGTCACCGGGATCTTCACCACTCGTAAGCCAATGTTTGAATGTTTTGTCTTAGTGATGTCATAGGTTCTTACCTGAATTTACATCCTCCGTGCTTCATCCAATTTAAAAAAAAATTTAACTTAAAATACCTTAGTGCGAGGTTTAAGTAAAAAGGAAGATTTAAAGCAGTGCTACTCAAAGTGTGGTAAGGGACCAGCCCCTTGATCCGTAGATGGTTATCGGACACTGAGGAGCTCGTGCTGGGATAGAAATCATGAAGCATGCGATTCGGTTCAGTTGATCGTTTTCAGAAGCAAGATTTTCTTTCTCTCTTTTTTTTTTCTCAAAGATTTTATTTATTTATTTATTTATTTATTTGATATATTTGATAGACTGGGATCACAGGTAGGCAGAGAGGCAGGCAGAGAGAGAGGAGGAAGCAGGATCCCTGCTGAGCAGAGAGCCCGATGCGGGGCTCGATCCCAGGACCCTGGGATCATGACCTGAGCTGAAGGCAGAGGCTTTAACCCCCTGAGCCACCCAGACGCCCCCAGAAGCAAGATTTTCTTGGTGAAGGTTAAATTACAAATGTGGCCAAACTTCTTATCTCCTCTGGGACCACTGTGAGTAACGCAGTCTAAAGCACCCAGTTATTTGAAAGTCGAATGCTGTTGTATTGAAGGAATTTACACCCAACACTAGTTGGGGGAGGAATCCAAACCAGCACGGATGTCTATACCCTGCCACTTTGGGTGTCGAATGCTAGCAGTTAAGTGTAGAATGAAAACAGTTACCAACTGAATGGAAACCAACAGAGCAAGAAGCTAAGGAAAGGATTTCTTTATGAGACTGTAGCAGATTAAAGTATTCCTGCAGAACAGAATAAATTCTTTTTTCTTTTCATCTTCGTTAAATGACTCTTGAAGGTCCCCAGAGGGAAGAAGACTGACAATTTTTGGTCACGTCTGTCCTTTTCTGCCCCATACTTAATGGAAAGTGGCCTTAAATCTCCTACATATCTATATCACAATAAAGATATGTATAAAGAACTCATAAATTGAGTTCTATTAAAAACATTCTCATTTACATTACAAAGAATTAGGAGACCCCCAATTTCTACCTGAGCTTCAGTTGTTATTTTTAACTCGACATTTTGAATTATAGAAGCACCCAACCCTTTTCAACATATACTACGAATGTGAACTAGTTTGCACTTTTCCAGAAGCATTTAAAAATAAAGATGTTAAAGAAACCTTCAAAAAGTGAATTTAGGTTTGGCGGTAAATAACTATGGAATTTACTTCCCAAAGAAAATTCTCCACAAACTTTTCCCAGTAAGAATTCATAACTTACCAAAAATGTATTTCTATTTAAACTGGGTGTAGGATTTTGGGCTAGTGAAGTCATTTTCTTAAGTAATTGCTAATTATGAGCAAGTGAGATCTGCTTTTCATTCATAAGTTAACCTCTTAATTTTGCTGTTTTATGTTATGTGTTACTAAGATACTCTAGAATCTATTAATATGAAATCAGGGTCAATGTATTTCTTGTAAATATCTATTTTTTTTAAGATTTATTTATTTATTTGATAGAGAGATAGAGAGCACAAGTAGGCAGAGTGGCAGGCAGAGGGAGAGGAAGAAGCAGGTTCTCCGCTGAGCAGGGAGCCTGATGTGGGACTCGATCCCAGGACCCTGGGATCATGACCTGAGCCGAAGGCAGCCGCTTAACTGACTGAGCCACCCAGGCACCCTAAATATCTATTTTTATAGATGCCCTTCATGAATTAGAATAGAGATTTCAGTAGATTAAGCATTTTACTGACCACATCTAATTCCACAAATTATACTTTTTACTTTTTCACTCCTTAACATGAGACCTGTTATGTAGTTTCTTTTGTTGGGTAGAGTGCCCATAAAAGAAAAAACACTTTTAATGATACTAACAATAATTAAGTATCGTTAAGTAAGTAGCAATAATTAAGTATAATGAGTCAATATAGATTATTCCAAGTACTTTTGCAGACTTTGACATATTGGCCACGTTACACTGATGCATTGCACAGTATATTTCTATAAAATACAACTTGAGTTAAAGTACTGATTTTCAAAACTGATTTTTACCAGATAAAGGCTAACATAGTGCCTGCACGCAATCTACCTTCAAAAACTGTTTACTGAATAGATGATTGAGGAAAGAATGAGAATGAAAACAGTTCAACCAAGCAAAGCTTCAATTTAAATAAACCTACTTAAGTAGGCAGTTCCACAACTTCATTTGAACTTAAAGTACTTTCCGAGGCTGTAAACATTAGTACGGCTTGCATATTTTTGCCATTGCTGTAAGTTTCTGTAGCTTTTTACCATCTTACCAGGCTTAATTGTGGAAATAACTTTTCTGGATTTTATACTTATGCTAAATTCTTTAAAGCAAATGTGGGGGTGGCACATTTAGGGGTGGCACAAATAGGTGGTATGGGGAGGGGGCTAGTTTGCTGTTTCTGGGGAAAATATAGCTTGCTCCTTTATGAATAGGGCAGATTTTATTTCTTTAACAGCCAGGCTGTTCTTCACCTGACGAGACCTGCCAGAACCCATAACTCATACTTACAGTCACATCCTTTGTTTGACATCAGTTTGTGGCTTTGTGGTTTGGAGGTTTTCCTGTAATGGTCTTCCCAGGCAGAGAGCATCATCTTAAACTTGGGAAGATGCTGGCTGGCTGGCTAAAGCAATAGAAAACACCCAGTCTTAAAACCCAAGACAGTTGATGAGAATGTAATTTGTGAAAAAGCTATGGCTTTTACAGATGTTCTGTGCGAGAAGCTCAGATTTTTATTTATTTTATTATAAAAATCTCAGATTTTTATTTATTTATTTTGTGTGTGTGTGGCTATTAACATGGTCCCATGGGGCAAGCCATGGCATGTTGGCAAAGTCAGCAGCCGCCAAGTGCTGTATGTTTTCAGAGACTCTGGGAGGGCATCATGGGTCACCCGTCCTGGTTCCCCCCGAAGACACCATCGGAATAATAGTATAGTTAGGAAACGGCTCGCTAAACAGTAGAATATCAGGTCAGCCGTTAGAGGCGTCATTACAGAGTAGCCCACACACATATTTTATTTTATTTTTCCACATAGTATTTTCAAAACAATTTTTTAAAAAGTCACACATTCAAGTCCAGCCTGGAAACAAGCGGGAGAATTGCCCTGGTGCCCACATCCCCGCATGGTCGAAGGGAAAACAAGGGACTGGAGTTAAGGAGTGAGCGGGGTCTTAAGACTTTAGGATTTCTAAGTAAGCCCATAGTGGCAGATTTTGTTGAATTTTCATATGGTATTTCTCATTGCAACCAAAAGTAATTGACCATCGTTATGGAATAATTCAGCACAGAGCTATTTTCAGATCACACCTATGATTTAACAATTGTTCTCCAACTAATGATTTAAAAAGCAGAATGATAATCAGTTGGTGGAGACCAGTTTTACATTTCAACTGTGATTTTATACGGACTGTAGAGGGAAATTTATTATCATAAATCTCAAATCCCAAACTTGATAAAAAGACACAAATCAAAGAATCCAAGGTCTCAAAAGTGTCTTTTGAGGTCATTGAGGCCATTGTTACTGAAGTATGACTCATGGACCGGCAGCATGGGCATCACGGAAATGCAAAGTCCTAACCCCACGTTGGTCCCACAGAATCAGACCCTGCATTTTAGCCAGCTGTCAGATCATTTGTGTGGCACATGAAAGATCAGGAAGCACTGGCCTACTCCAAATTCCCACCCAGTGAAGGCTATTACATGTAGGATCCACTAGCTGGGTAAACTGAGGTTCTCCGTAAAAATGCGCGTTTTATACGTTCTCTGCCATCATCTGTGACTCCAAGGTTTGAACACATGCATTGGTTCTGTCTCACAGTGCAGCCTCTCAGCTCCATTCCACCTTACAACACGGAGGTTACTGAGACCACCATTGTGATCACATGGACACCTGCTCCAAGGATTGGTTTTAAGGTAAGTTGCGGGTGTTCCTAATCTCTTGATAGAGTCCCAAAGTGCCCTCATGTTTCTGGATGTGATAGAAACGGGGTGTTTGGGAGTCAGGAGACCTGGGGTCTGTTAGCTGCCTTCATCTGTGTCTCTGTGATGCCTATTGTGCAGGTATAACATGACCATCCCCTCACTAAACTGCTGGAAGGATGGACCAAGGCCGGGAAGTGCTTTGTAAAGGATAAAACATCCATCTAGAACTGTTGTTGTGGTCTCATTTTCTCTTGTCCTTTCCCCCAGGGAATAGCGTTTTAAAATATACAGGGAAATGCCTTTTGTTGTGTTGTTGTAAATGGGTGTCAACAAGTTCATGAAAACCAAGTTAGGGAGACCAGTTAGACTCAGAGTCACTTAAAAATCACATTTCCATCCAATCATTTTCATCTCTACTTGTTCAAAGCCCCTTGGGTGAATCTCTTAATAGAAGCTAAGATTGAGGTCTTCCCTGCAGATATCTGGATTCATGTTCTTTAAAGTAATGATATTAGGGAAGTGATGAATACAAATGAATATGTATAAAATAATTCCTTTCCTTGGCATTTAGAGTGTGGGGAGGGAAATATTTACTATAATTGGAAATCAAGACTAAATCCCCATGATTGCTTGTGTAAAAAAAATACACCAAAGGTCACTTCTTTTTTGAAATACGCAAATGGCCATGTTGATGATTCTGCTACTTAAATATAGAGAGGTCCTTTTTGAAGACTGCTGTTTTAAATTTCCCTTAATCGTGTCATTCGGACTTTCAGAAGCCTTATAACCTACAAAGGACATCTCTGGAGTTGAACACTGTTTGATGAGACGATATTACCTAGGTTTTGAAACAAAACATTAAAAAATTGAAAATTATGGGCACCTTCATTTTAATTCTTCTTTTGTAATATATTGTCCTGCAGTTTAAGCTATGAATGTACTTCTTCAAAAGGAATGCTTCTGAAGTAGAAAATGTTAAAAGGGCTGCTACCTTTAAGCTGAATGTTCATAACTCATTAAAGAGAGCACTGGAGGATTTCTTCCAGCAGCAAAGAAAGTAGAACTGAACTGCCACGTGGCCCAAAACCCCTGTGTACTTCTGGTTTACATCTGGAGATTATTGATCAAGCAAAATAGCACGTAATGCCATTTTTCCAGAACCTTCCATGACAAGCCAATGTCATGCAGTTCTGGAAGACGCCTCTCCCACCTTAGCCCCCCAGCCCAAGGAACTTCCCACTAAAGTGTCTAGTAGAGCTAAAGGCAGGCCCCAACTCATCCCCTCACAAAGCACAATATGCAGTGTGCACAAGAGTTCCCGTTATAGGGACGCCTGGGTGGCTCAGTTGGTTAAGCGGCTGCCTTCGGCTCAGGTCATGATCCCAGCATCCTGGGATGGAGTCCCACATCGGGCTCCTTGCTCAGCAGGAAGCCTGCCTCTCCTTCTGCCTCTGTCTGCCTGTTCTCTCTCTCTCTGACAAATAAATAAATAAATAAATAATCTTAAAAAAAAAAAAAGAGTTCCCGTTATATACAGCATAACTGCAACCTCTCAGCAGTAATCCAGCTCTGGAAATACTTGACCTTGGTGTTTATTTTGCTTTCCTTCTTCTAGCTGGGTGTACGACCAAGCCAGGGAGGGGAAGCACCACGAGAAGTGACTTCAGAGTCAGGAAGCATCGTGATGTCCGGCCTGACTCCCGGCGTGGAATACGTGTACACCATCTCCGTCCTGAGGGATGGGCAAGAGAGAGATGCTCCGATTGTAAAGAAAGTGGTGACACGTAAGAGGAGTTCTTTGCCTCTCTTGGTTTTTAAAACTGCTCCGATTCTGAAATATAGCTATTAGTATCACTTTCTGCTTCTGATAACAGCGCGAGGGGAAGCTCCCATCCCTACTTACCTTATTAGCTATTGCTGGGTTTGGAGCAGCAAGGTCATCTCATGTCATATATTCTGTGCTATCAGAACTGTCCTTTCCATGTCAAAAATATTTATGAACTGGCAAGACAGGAAGAATTTCAATAGTATTGCAAAATCGTTAACCATAAAAAGAAATGCTCTCAGCGGAGCGCCTGGATGGCTCAGTGGTTAAAGCCTCTGCCTTCAGCTCAGGTCATGATCCCAGAGACCTGGGATCGAGCCCCGCATCGGGCTCTCTGCTCAGCAGGGAGCCTGCTTTCCTTCCTCTCTCTCTCTCTGCCTCTCTGCCTACTTGTGATCTCTGTCTGTCAAATAAATAAATAAAATCTTAAAAAAAAAAAAAAAAGAAACGCTCTCAGGGAATCACTGTCCACCCTGGTTTCATAGGGTTACTTCTCTATTTTTACTGACTCTTGAAAAGAAGGAAGTGATGGGGAAGGGAGAAAGAGAAAGAAAGAGAGAGAGGCAGGGAAGGAGGGAGGAAAAGAGAGAAAGAAAGAGAAAAAAGTACTTTCCACAGGTCAGGTGCTTGGTGTTAGCTTTAACTTTTAATTTAAAAAATTTTCTCTGCATAGCATTGTCTCCACCCACGAACTTGCACCTGGAAACAAACCCGGACACTGGAGTGCTTACCGTCTCCTGGGAGAGAAGCACCACTCCAGGTAAGCCTGGGATGTATCCGAGGGCAAGCCGTTGGTCATCGCTCCCCTGTTCCAAGAGCTTCTTTAAACCGAGGATTTTAATACCTGCCTCGAAGGGTCGTGGTGACGTTGAATCACAGGGGAGTCCTCAATAAATGCCGAGTCTTCCTCCTTTCGCCTCCGTGGGTCCATCACTGGAGTCGGGTTTAAGGTGGCCTGGGTCACAGATGCTCTGTGCAGTAACTTCCTCCTTCCTGTTTTCTCTAGACATTACTGGTTATAGAATTACCACCACCCCTCTAAATGGCCAACAGGGGTACTCTCTGGAAGAAGTGGTCCATGCAGATCAGAGCTCTTGCACCTTCGAGAACCTGAGTCCCGGCCTGGAGTACAACGTCAGTGTTTACACTGTCAAAGATGACAAGGAAAGTGTCCCTATCTCTGATACCATCATCCCAGGTAATGGAAGAATGAGCTGTTATCCTAAGAGCGGCAGTTTCGATTAGAGTAGGGCTTAAGATCTTAATCCCCAGGTGGTTGAGGGTGTCAAGTACATTTGGGATTTACTTCTGACCCCCCAACCACACTCTCCAAAACCGTGAGGTCAGAGCAACTGTTTGGACAAGTGCTTGCTGTTTACACTGCTTTCCTGTCCGCTTCACCAGGATGCTGTTTGTGGAGATGGGGATGTGCCTGAGTGCCCGTGACGGCTTGAACTCTGTACTGTCCGCTCACGTGGAAATATTACTAAAATGATGTCATGTGTCTGTCCTCAGTCCTGACAGGCTCAAAGTAATATGGTAAATGCATCCCATCGGCACATTTGTCCCCGATTTTACAGTCCATGCCACTTTTCAACAGCTGTCTATAAAATCATACCTGTGTCCCTACGTGAGCACGGACATAGCATTTGGCTAATACGTTCAATTCTTCATCTTAAAAGTTTCAAATCCTACCTTTATAAAATTGAAAAAAGAAATGAAATAAAGGCCACGCCTTCGGGTGTTCTTTCTTGGTGGACTGAAAGACAACATTGAAAAGACCTACCTGGGGACAGGTTTGTTCTTTGTCCAGAATCTGTCCAATGAAAGCATTGGACGGATTGTGTTCTCCTTTGCACTGTTTGGGAGAATGCTTTTAGTAATGCCGATTAAATAACTTCAGCTATGAGTCAGACAAAATATTGGCAGTGGTCTCGGACCCCAGTATACCTGTCTTCCTCCTGAATGTTTCACACCATACATTCGTAATGCATCAGCATTATGGCCGTAATGTTGTCTTGAGCTTTTCTCCGGGAAAAGAAAGAAAAGCTCACCGACCGATTTTTTTTTTTTTTTTAAACCTTCTTCATGTAAGCTCTGCTTTCCTACTAAAAAAGTTTTCGTTTTTTTTTTTAAAGCATTGCTTATACTTACTACAGTTACTATGTCTAGATCCTAAGAATGGTTTTGACATCCTAAACAGCCCTGTAACTTATAAGAACCTGAGAGTTTCGAACTCTACTGTTTAGAGATCCTTTTCAAATGCAAGAAGATCCCTAAGAATATTGTAACCTGTTTTACTCTCCCAGGGAAGCAAACTGTATTCACGGTGCTTAGAACGTCTTTTCGGAACATTGGGAAAAGATCGCATATTACCATCATTGCTTTAACATTCTGTCAAGTTTGCCACTAGTAACCTGATGTACACTGCTTTATTTTTTCCTCTTTTTTGCCTCCATCTTCCTTTTGCCCCCCCCTTGCTTTGTAACTCAATAGAGGTGCCCCAACTCACTGACCTAAGCTTTGTTGACATAACCGATTCAAGCATCGGCCTGAGGTGGACCCCGCTAAACTCTTCCACCATTATTGGGTACCGCATCACAGTAGTTGCGGCAGGAGAAGGTATCCCTATTTTTGAAGATTTTGTGGACTCCTCAGTAGGATACTACACAGTTACAGGGCTGGAGCCGGGCATTGACTATGACATCAGCGTTACCACTCTCATTAATGGCGGAGAGAGTGCCCCTACTACACTGACACAGCAAACGGGTGAATTTCGAAAACTTCTGCGTTTGAGACACGGATGGTGTTGCATGCTGGCAACAGTCACTCTGGTTAAAGACGGATGTTTCACGGGGAAAGCCAGCAATTTGCCAGCCGTTTCGAGAGGGAGGGTGGGTTGGGGGCGGCTGAGGGATCGGACGTAGAGGCTAAGCCGATGGGTCGAAGGCACATGCATGTGGTCTTAAATACATTTTCATTAAAACCACAAATGTGCAGAAAGCTAGGGAGAGCTGATCCGTTCGATGCAAAATGGCAAAGGTTAAATGAATTTGCCCACCTGGAGTTGTTTTATTTTTTTAACGTATCTTGCATGAGTACCAAATTGTGTAATGAGCACCAGTTAATACGAAAGGTACTTCCAAAACGTACCAGGATGCCCTTCCTTCTACTCTTCGAGAAAGCCCACCATGTTCCTTTTTTGTAGTTGACTAAAAACCCAGTCAAATGTAGGGTGAATTGGAAGAGGGGTGTTTTGATAGAGGAGAAAAAGAAACTTTGGGGCATGGTGGATTTCCTTGTCATGGCTAGGTAAAACAAACAAACAAACAAAAAAAAAAACTCCTCTTTAACCAGTCTGGGGCTGAGCATGCAACATTACAAAGGTTCTCTGCCCTGCATGGTAAGAAACATGCCGAGAACCAATCTGCATGAACCTCTTCACTTGTAGGTAGAGTTCACGGCACGGGATTGTAGCAGTGCTGGTAGCTGTAGTCACCTCGGGTCAGGGGAAACTTAGGACCCTCTTGTCTTTTTGTCTGTGTGCATGTGTTTCTTCAGAAAGCACCGCTGTGTTTCTCTCTGCTGTGTGGCAACTTAAGCCTCTTCAGCCTGGGATAAAATAACTGTCAGTGGTATTAATAATGTACCTCAAATCCACATATTTGGAAGCAGATGCAAATTATTCTTGGATATGTACTGATGGCAGAAAGATTAAAGGGGCCTAACAGTACTGTGTGTAGTGTTTTATTTTTAACAGTAGTTCACGATGATTTAGATTAGATTTAGATTAGATCATTTGCATGATGGTGACTCATTTCCTTTATGCATGAATTATTGTTTTTTAGCTTCCCAGCTCTTTGGGTTAGCTTTCATTTTCAAACTATCTTAACCTGGTCTTCCTCCTTCTTTGAAATCAGCTGTCCCTCCTCCCACTGACCTGCGATTCACCAATGTTGGTCCGGACACGATGCGTGTCACCTGGGCCCCACCTCCGTCCATTGAATTGACCAACCTCTTGGTGCGCTACTCACCGGTGAGAAATGAGGAAGATGTCGCAGAGTTGTCGATCTCCCCTTCAGACAATGCGGTGGTCTTGACAAGTAAGCAGTCAGCCATATTTGTTCCATAAATACTAAGCTAGAGCCCCAGGAAAGAGTTCCAGGTTCTCAGGTAGGAGTAACTAAGATGAAGACAGCTACAACAAGTCTAGAAGCTGAACTCCACATCAGATATGCAGCTCTGTACATTTTGGAAGCTGTCACGTTTATTGCGATTTTCATGTCTATATCTCTGAGATGTACAACTTCTTAAAGATCATAGTAGAAAAATACCAGCAGCGAAGTTCGAAGACTTCAAACAAATTCTGCTTCCAGATGAACGCATAAAAATAAACGAATGTCAGGAGAAACCATGTGACTAAATCTAAACGTTTGGAGAGGGAAATGATGAGGATTGAAAATAGTGTCACCATATCTGCTTTACTCTCATTTTTTAAAAAAGCGTTGAGCAGGTAATCTCTGGCATTCGAAAAAGCATAGAAACAGTGACTCAGGATAGATCAGGATGCTGTTTTGAAGAAAGAGCCAGAAGGGTAACTGGTACTTCAGGAAGAATCTGTTGGCAGGATTTCTCTGAAGGCTGAGGACCTGGAAAAACAGCAACCATTTAGGAAAATTGTGTCTTTCTAGATATTACCTTTTTGAAATAGCGTTGATTAAAGAAAATAGGAGGAGGCTGAGACATAGTGCTGTGTTTCCTGTCAGTGTCCCTTCTCATCCTTCTCACAGGAATAGTAAAATAAACACAGGAGAACAGCATAGGTTTCCACACAAGGGAAGAAAGATCTCACATGTAGTATAGTACCAAAGGATGGTCTGAAAACATCCTCCATATTGTGAACATGTTTTAGAGCAGGGAAGGCAGCTCAACATGACCACAGTTCTGTCTTTTCATTTCACGAGTGAGGGTGAGAACACCCTTATATCTGTATATCAACAGGGCTGTTATTTGTCTTCTGGAGCACTCTGGGATCAGTAGTTATGGCATCGCTCAGTACGCAACCCCTGCTTCAGGACCAGGTCTGCCCCACAGACTGGTCACATGTTCATCATGTGTTCTCAGATCTTATTCTAGATCCTGCTCTAGATTGCAAAGTAGCCATCTCCCCCCCCCCATAGAAATTATTATTACCCAGTTTTATAGGTGAAACAACTGAGGTCTGTAGTGGTTAAATAAATTACCCTGGGCAACCAGGAACAAGGAAAGGGGAGTCTGAGTATCCAGGCCTTGCAGGGGCCTCTACAGAAATGATACTGGGGGGAAAGGGGTCTAATGAGGAAGAATCCAAAGATTAGAACCCTTACTCTGCACTTTTTTGGAGACCTCAAAATGAGAGAAGAGGATACTCAGGAAAGTGTTTGTAATTTTGTTAAGTATTTTGTTCTTACTTTAATATGGCAAAACCAATCACTTTCCCCATGGACTATGACTCTTTTCCACTAAAGATTAATTAAGACCACCCATCTTGGCCTGGGTCAAACTGTTTATGATCTCAGGAAAGTATGTCAAAGAAGACAACTTCTCTGTGCCTCCGTTTTCTCATGTGTAAAATGGGGATAGTTTTAAACCAGAGTTTTGGAGGTGATGGATACGTTCATTGTCATAAATGTGGTGATGATTTCACAAGTTCATACATAGTCCAAAACCTGTCTAAACTGTACATTTGAAATATTTGCAGTTTATTGGATGGCCACAAGCCTGCTTTAAATAGTAGCAAACTTCTTCCTAGGGTTGTCGGTGACAAGTCAAATGACAAGCCACAGTGATTATTATCACATGCCCTCAACAGATGTAATATTGAGTGGTTGACAGAGAGAATGCTGTGTGGCAGCAACCATCTTATTGCAGATCGGGGTAAATCATACTCTCTGAAGTGCGTCTGAGGGCGCAGCTTAGAGACATTAGAAGGCAAGGTGACCTTTCCTTAGCAACTCATTACAGCCTACCTGCAGTAGTGACACTCACATTGGTATGAGTAGGTCATGGGTCTCAACTTTTGTGTATGTTATTTTATCCATTGAAATAGTCCTAAGAGTGCTTTGCTTTTTTCATGCTTTAGAACACAATTTAAAAATAAGTGCTCCTTGCCTCTTCAGATCTCCTGCCTGGCACAGAATATTTGGTCAGTGTCTCCAGTGTATATGAACAGCACGAGAGCATACCCCTTAGGGGAAGACAGAAAACAGGTGAGTCGTGTTGACACTATGAGGATCAAATAGGTTTGACCTACCAATTTTAAATAGCAGAACGGAATGCTGCTTCTAAAAACGCACCTCCGTTTCTGGGGTGGTAGTGGTGCTTACAGCCTTGTCATTACTTTCTGATCACTGGTCTCAAAAATTAAATGACACTTCTGCAAATATTACCCCGACTTTCAGTCACTAAGATTATACTCTTGGCTTCCAGAGAGGACTCAAAACAGTCCAGAAACATGATTGTCTGTCCTTTTAAAAAATCTCCCAAGAATGATACCATCTCTGTTTAGAGATGGTGACCATTCCTTCTCATTAGGCGGCTCTGTCTAAGGCTGATCCAACGCTGGCTGTCATTGCCATGGAAGTCTTTTCCTGCCTTTGCTAAGCCAACAAGTTTTTTTCTGCTTGGTGAAATATCCATTTGCTATGTGGAGAAGTTTAATTGAATCCTGTAATATTACATTTCTTCTTTAATATGAGGGCTCCTGTTAATTTTTCCCTTTTAAAACAGTGTGATGTGGTATACCCATTAATTTATTTATTATAATCCCCTTGGTTCCAAAAAGGAATTGTGATATCTCAATTTATTATTACTACAATAAAAATTTCGGCGAGGCCCAGAGAGATTAATTGATTTGAATTTGAGATATACTCTAAATTCTTACTAATTTTTTCTGCAGTACACTAAATTTTCAATTCATGAGGATTTACTTGCATGTAATCTGTCCAGGGTGATGTCTTATTTTCATTTTTGAGAGTTTTATGTTTGGCATTATTACTACCCTGTTGACGTAACAATTTCCTCTTGAGTGCAGAAAGCTTCTTTTTGAACCAAACACTTAACTTGAAAGTGGGCATATCTTGCCTTATTTTGAGAGACACACTTATAGGATAGAAACACAGAATACTTGAACACGGAAGCATTTGAAAAATAATTCCCAGATTATCTTAAGCACCTGTCTTCAAAAGTGAGGCAGAAACCTTTGGTAACAACACATAAAAATAACTCGGATTACTTAGCAAAAGAAAAAAAGAAAAAGCCTGAATTGGCCATTTGGAACTGGGGCAGTTTATGATTTTGAAATTTATGTCTGGCTTCGAATCAGCACAGCGTTTTGCTGTGCTGAGGAGAAAGGGACAGAGACACTGGCTGTGGGTTACCCTCCCTACGTTCTTCCTCACCTCCTGAACTGGTGATGTCTTCCCCCCCCCCGCCCCGGGTGGGCACAACAGGTCTTGATTCCCCAACCGGCATTGACTTCTCTGATATCACTGCCAACTCTTTCACTGTCCATTGGATTGCCCCTCGAGCCACCATCACCGGCTACCGGATTCGCCATCATCCCGAGCACGCCGGGGGTAGACCTCGGGAAGACCGAGTGCCCCCCTCTCGGAATTCCATCACGCTCACCAATCTCAATCCGGGCACAGATTATGTGGTCAGCATCGTTGCTCTCAATGGCAGGGAAGAAAGTCCTCCCTTGATTGGCCAACAGTCAACAGGTAACTTGTTTTCTGGTCTGCAAAGACACTCAGAGGACTTTCTGGGCAGGTGGGATCTCCTGGGAAGCGGCTTTGTGTTGTCTGAATCATCGTCTCTTAAAAAAATGGACTGTGTTTATGAGGCATGGAGAGAGAAGTGAGAGAATATGCGGAGGAAATCTCCTCTTTAGACTCTATTGAAGATAACTTTATCGCAGAAAATTTCTCACTGGATTTATGTATTTTTACGTTTCTAATACCTGAAATTTTATTCAGGATATTAAGAAATCCCTGTTTCAGAGTTCCTTTAAAAACAGAATTATCAGGCACCTGAGCGGTTCAGTCATTAAGCGTCTGCCTCCTTCGGCTCAGGTCATGATCTTAGGGTTCTGGATTCGATCCCCGCATTGGGCTCCCTGCTCAGCGGGAAGCCTACTTCTCCCTCTCCTGCTCCCCCTGTTTGTGTTCCCTCTCTCGATGTCTCTCTCTCTCTGTCAAATAAATAAATTAATTTAAAAAAATAAAAACAGAATTATTAAATCAGACAGTGTTGGTATTTTTAGGAGACAGATGCTGACGTACTTAGGGGAGAAGTAGCATCATGATACCTGTACCTCAGTCCCAAAAGGTTTAACAAAAAGAGAAAGACACAAAAAGAGAGATAAACAGCTGTGGCAATTGTTACTAATTAGCAAATACCCAAGAGAAGGGAATGTAGGTGTTCATTAAATTGTTTTTGTAACTTCTCTGTTGTTTTAATATTTTTAAGTAGTTTCCATGCCTGGCGTGGAGCTCAAACTCATGACCCTGAGATCAAGACCTGAGCTGAGACTCAGACACTCAACCGACTGAGCCACCCCAGGAGCCACTGTTTTAGAATTTTTCAGAATAAAAAGTTGAAGGAAAAAAATGCTTTAATACATTTGTAATAGTCATTTTATCGTAATTTGAATTGCCTCCTTAACCCCTTACCTTGAATTGTTTATAATTTTTAATTCTGCTAATTTTGCACAATACTTGCATTATTAAATGCAGGAATTATAAAGGCAGTTATTTAAAAAAAAGAGCAGAGTGAGTCTGGGTGTCATTTGAAAGTTATAGATGTGGAAACTTTGCCTTGTTTTTCTAGTTTCTGATGTTCCAAGGGACCTGGAAGTCATTGCTGCAACCCCCACCAGTGTGTTGATCAGCTGGGAAGCTCCCGCTGTCACAGTGAGATATTACAGGATCACCTATGGAGAAACAGGTGCGTTAGTGAAATGCTCTTTCACTCCCATCCAGCCAGATTCTGTTGTGGGTAACCTCAAAGCCCAAGGGCAGATGCATATTTAAAGAGACTTTGGCAAGTCCATTCAATGGAGCCTTGTCTCTTCCAAGAATATGTGAAAAAAAAATATGTAAGCTCTAATTGGTGGTAAAACCAGGATACAGAGTTGTTTGTATCCTACTAAAGGAGGAACAGTAGAGCTGAGGAAGAAAGAATTACAAATTCACAAATATATTATCATTAGTGAAATAATAAGTGATTTTTTTTTTATTTTCCTATATTTTCAGAATTTTATTTAACGTGAATATATTACGTTAATGTTTTGAAAAAGGAACCCAATATACACCATCCTGGGTCGAGGACTTACCTTCTTTCTCCTTTTAATGTTAATCTACAACTCAGTGACATTTGAACGCTGGAATGTTAAAATAGCATTAACTGCAATTTTCTCCCAATTTTTACACACTTACTAAGGTTCACTACATGCATAAATAAATATGTTTCCATGTGGGCCCTACAAATAATTCTCTTTTAAAGGGAATAATCAAGGGTGTGACTAAATGTTTTCTCAGCGTGTTAATGTCATTGCTCAGCAGTCCCCAACTATTTCTCAGCCCTTCATGCTCTGAACTAACCCCTTTTCACACAGGAGGAAATAGCCCTGTGCAGGAGTTCACCGTGCCTGGGAGCAAGTCCACAGCTACCATCAGTGGCCTTAAACCTGGAGCAGACTACACCATCACCGTGTACGCTGTCACTGGCCGTGGAGACAGCCCCGCAAGCAGCAAGCCGATTTCCATTGACTATCGAACAGGTACTGACTCCTCCTCTGGAGGGACAGAGGAATATTTACTCAGATAGGTTTGTGATGTTCTCCCATGGTATTTTCTTCATTGCAGAATTGCTTTTCTTTTCTTTCTTTCTTTTTTTTTTTAATTTAATTTTTTTCAGCATTCCAAGATTCATTGTTTATGCACCACACCCAGTGTTTGATGCAGTATGTGCCCTCCTTAATACCCACCACCAGGCTCACCCAGTCCCCCAACCCTCAGTTTGTTTCTCAGAGTCCACAGTCTCTCATGGTTTGTCTCTCCCTTCAATTTCCCCCAACTCACTTCTCCTGTCTCCCAATGTCCTCCGTGTTATTCCTTATGCTCCACAAGTAAGTGAAACCATATGATAATTGACTCTCTCTGCTTGACTTATTTCACTCAGCATAATCTCTTCCAGTCCCGTCCATGTTGCTACAAAAGTCGGGTATTCATCCTTTCTGATGGAGGCATAATACTCCATAGTGTATATGAACCACATCTTCTTCATCCATTCGTCTGTTGAAGGGCATCTTGGTTCTTTCCACAGTTTGGCGACCGTGGCCATTGCTGCCATAAACATTGGGGTACAGATGGCCCTTCTTTTCACCACATCTGTATCTTTGGGGTAAATACCCAGTAATGCAATTGCAGGGTCATAGGGTAGCTCTAGTTTTAATTTCTTAAGGAATCTGCACACTGGTTTCCACAGTGGCTGCACCAACTTGCTTTTCTTTTTTAACAAGATGAATCTAACAGAGCTTCAAGCCAGATACTCAAAGAAGCACCGCAAAGGTTAGAGATTGTGTCTATTTTGTTTGTCTATTGCCTGCAATAGAGACGGGCATAAAGGGTGTTCAGTAAATATCTGTTAATGAATGAATGAATGAGCTGATAAAGTTAGAAGACAAACACCTACTTGGCATATAGTTTCTTTGTGTATGAAGCAGCCATCCTAAAAATAGGTAACGGTATCTAGATCCCACCTCTCAAAGGCCATCTGTGTGTTTCTGCAAAAGGAATACCTGGGAGTCACTAATGGTAATAAGAGGTCTTTCTGTGCCTACCAGGACTGGAATCAATCCTTGTCCATTTTTAACCCACTGACTGGGGATTCACTGGTTTCTCCTTGTTTTTATTTGTAGAAATTGACAAACCATCCCAGATGCAAGTGACTGATGTTCAGGACAACAGCATTAGTGTCAGGTGGCTGCCTTCAAGTTCCCCTGTTACTGGTTACAGAGTGACCACTACTCCCAAAAATGGCCTAGGACCATCAAAAACGAAAACCGTAGGCCCAGGTAAGAATAACCAGCATCTCCCATTCATTAGGATAAACAGAAGAGAGCCCCCACAATATGCTTTTTAAAATGCATGGCCACCTAGGTCTGAGTACCATACATTTTAATGTCATATGTAAAAATTTCCCCATTTGTGAATTCAGGGCTT
Source organism: Mellivora capensis (assembly GCA_004024625.1). Classification (NCBI taxonomy): domain Eukaryota; kingdom Metazoa; phylum Chordata; class Mammalia; order Carnivora; family Mustelidae; genus Mellivora; species Mellivora capensis. The sequence continues at coordinate 36,807 of PISX010005144.1, read as the reverse complement.
GAGATTGTTACAGACTTCCTCCACCGCAGAATTTTTTGGAGAGGTACACTTCTCCTTTTACATGCAAAGTTCCGTTTGATGGTGTGGACATCTTGCATTATTAAATATCTCTTTGTGGTTTTATTTAGCCATGCATATAAAGTAGAAAGATGGCCCAACTTTTTAAGATCCTTTTAGCTCTTGTTTTTGTTTTTATATAAAATCCTGGTAAAATTAGGATTTTAAGGGAATATCTTCAAGTTAAACTAATTTTCATGTTTTCCAAGAGCGGCATCCTTCATTGTTGGAGGCATCATATTAGAGTATATCCTTTAGTTTTACCTTCCTCCAATATGACAATTTGTATTAGCCATGAGTATATCTGTCTAAGAGAAATCATATCTGACTCATCCATGTTTTCGTGATAATTCTACAAATGAAAAATCCAGGCCACCAGGCTTTTATTCCCGAACGCAGACGGTCACATCCGTGGCCTTAACCGCGGATGACACAGGTGCTGCATTTACTTTTCCCTCCCTTTGCAGATCAAACAGAAATGACCATTGAAGGTTTGCAGCCCACAGTGGAGTATGTGGTTAGTGTTTATGCTCAGAATCGAGACGGAGAGAGTCAGCCTTTGGTTCAAACTGCAGTAACGAGTACGTAACCCGTGCTTCTTCCCCATTTTCAAAGTCAGTTTTGTTCTTAGGCCTCTGAATGCCCTCCACGTGTCTTTTGCAAGTACACATAGGGACAGCCCGCTTGGTTAGTTTGTTATCTTGAGCTGAGTCCTTTACAGACATTTTTCCTTCTTGGTGCCAAGCAATGAACATCCAGGGAAAGAAGTTATAGAGCTCTCATAGTTGCTGTGCTTTAAATTTTGTTCGCTCAAATGGCCTCAGCAAAACCCTGTTTGCCTATAGCAAAATCTACAAAATATTTTGCCTGGACCTTCTTTTCTACAACTGGATGGTAAAGTTGATGGCAGTGTGCTTCATGAAGCTATTACGTTTGGAGCATTTGGAAACCTGCCTGGAGCAGCATTTAACGTAAATAGTGGGGGTGGGGGGAGAGAAGAGTTAAGGAAGGATTATAATAATCTGAATCTAACATTGAAAATCAACCTTACCACTTCCAAAGTATAGAAAATCCAGGTCTATGAGACTAACATCACACTGCAAAAACAAATCGTGGTGGAATACCGGAAAATTAATGGCAAAAAATGCTCACTGTGGGGCTATTTTGCAGGGTGCCTGTGTGTCTCACGTACACCTACGTCTTAATAAGTGATGTGACCTTAAATCTTTTTTAAACCAAAAGAAACGTAATCAAGTGTCAAGTAATTTCCCATTTGCTAGTGGGTTAATTGGAATTGAATCCATCAGAGAAAATGGTATCTGCGGAACTGCTTTGCACGTTATAAAAATGCTTATTTCACAACTTGCTTTTCACATAACCTCTTACCATTAATTTGCCTAACAGACATTGACCGCCCTAAAGGACTGGCATTCACTGATGTGGATGTCGATTCCATCAAAATTGCTTGGGAAAGCCCACAGGGGCAAGTTTCCAGGTACAGGGTGACCTACTCGAGCCCTGAGGATGGAATCCGTGAGCTCTTCCCCGCACCTGATGGTGAAGAGGACACTGCAGAGCTGCAAGGCCTCAGGCCGGGTTCTGAGTACACAGTCAGTGTGGTGGCCTTGCACGATGATATGGAGAGCCAGCCCCTGATTGGAACCCAGTCCACAGGTACACCGTCCACTGCCACACGGGTGCTCACGGGCGCCGCGGCTCCACGCCCCGCTGAGTGACTTAGACACTTTATCGTGCTCTGGAGTCCCTGTAAGGGGGTAAAACAAACCCAAACAAAACAGCCTCTCTATTAGGACAGACCCTCTTTAGAAGGGAATCGTCATAAACAGTAAAGTTTACGTGATACTCAGATACAGTTTAATAAAGGGACCTTTTAGAGTGGCTTGGCTTATAAATAAGGCCGTAGAGTGAGACATCCTCAAATTGTGGATTATTCCTTACGCCCTGGATCCCTGTGGTTATGCTCACTGTGCATAAAGGAAAGAAGTTTGGCATCCTAGAACTTACTCTAAAAAAGGAATCCAAACTGGGCCATTTCCTAGCGGCACGATTCTGAGAACACGTAGGTAAGACCTTCCTTCTCTGGGTCGAGATCGTATGCTGAGTGTGTGATTTGCTTAAAGGATTGAGAATCAGACACATAGGAGGCAGTTTAGGGCAAATGCTTTCCACAATACTTTATCTGCTCGTGCTTTGTTTCTGAAGCAGAGTGGAATGCTAAATCTGTGTCCTTGTGACAGCGTAAACCCTGGGGGTGGCTATCTGTGTTATTGCTTTTCGCTTCTCTTTTCTGCTTCTGTTGTGAGCCAGTTTTCTTCTTATGCCGCACCACAGAGAATACTTCAAATTTAGCAGCACTGTCTGCTGTGGGGTTCAAATAAACAGGATAAAAACATGCTTCTGTCTTTTGGGGGATGGAATTCCCCCGAAATGGTTTTCCACGCAAAGATCGCTTATCGAGGAAAACGGCTATTGCTCATCTTTGCATACAAATGGAAAATCAATCCTAATGGTCAAGAAGATACTTTGATTTTTTGTTGTTTTTATTTTTTAAGGGAAAGCAAAAAAAACCAAAACAAAACAAAAATGACTTCTAAAACCTCAAGTGTCTCAGACTTCTGGCATTTACCCAAGTGCCTCCAGTGATTTTGAGAATTGGTGGATAAAAGACACATTTTTTCAGCAAACGTTTTCTTTATTTTGTATCCCTTCTTGTACTTTCTCATACTGAATCTTTGCCTGAGGGAACCCACCTAACCCAACAAGCACATGTATTCTGCTTCTTGGAATTCACTGTACTGTCCCTCTTCCCCAGTTCCTATAAGATAACCTCTAACCAATGGCCATCCCGACAGCCATTCCTGCACCAGCCGACCTGAAGTTCACTCAGGTCACACCAACGAGCCTGACCGCCCAGTGGACGGCACCGAATGTTCAGCTCACAGGATATCGAGTACGGGTGACCCCCAAGGAGAAGACTGGACCAATGAAGGAGATCAACCTCGCTCCTGACAGCTCATCTGTGGTTGTGTCAGGACTCATGGTGAGAAGTGGCCTTTTTCATTGGGAATAAAGTACAGTTGGCCCTTGAACAACATGGTTTTGAACTGTGTGGGCTCACTTCTAGACACTGATTTTTTTTTTTAATAGTACAGGACTATAAATGTATTTTCCCTTCTTTAGATTTTATTAATAACATTTTCCCTTCTCCAGCTTATTTTATTATAAGAATACATTATATAATAACAAATAACATACAAAGTATGTGGTAATCAGCAATTTATCAATAAGGCTTATGGTCAACAGTACAACTTTTACTAGTTAACTTTTGGGGGATTCAAAAGTTAGAAGCAGTGCGCCTGGGTGGCTCAGTGGGTTAAAGCCTCTGCTTTCGGCTCGGGTCGTGATCCCAGGGTCCTGGGATCAAACCCCACATCAGGCTCTCTGCTCCACAGAGAGCCTGCTTCCTCCTCTCTCTCCCTGCCTGCCTCTCTTGCCTACTTATAATCTCTGTCAAATAAATAAATAAAATCTTTAAAAAAAAATAGTTAGAAGCAGATTTTCAGCTGTGCAGGGGTTCGGGACTCCTAACCCTTGATTTGTTCAAGGATCAACTGTAGTTATCTCTTTCACAGTTTAAGATGGTAGAGATAAAAATACCATAATAATCTAATTAGTGTTCTTTGCCTCTGTCGTCAAATAATTTTATTGTAATTTTGTGCCAAATAGAATTCTCTATTGACCTAGCTCTTCCAGATGACTGTCTGGGACGGACTAGTGTAAATAGTGTTGGCTTTTGCACAGCTCTTTATATATGCATTTTGTTTATTTTAAAAAGACTTTATGTGCGTATGTGGAGGAGGCAATTCATATGTCCATAGACTGCATAGCTCCTTTTTGATTATGCATTTTCTGAGCTCTGTTGCCTTGGCAAGGAGTATTTTCCAGTTTGTACCCAACCTACCTGACCCTCCCTTCATTGAAACATTTTTAATCCTTTAGACACGCATATGGAAAACTAGCCAGGAATCTAGGAAATTGATGTCCTTCTTAACATAAGGCCAATCCCAAGAGAAATCACAGAGAGAGGGTTCAGAGATAGAACAGAGCATTCTCTCTGCTTCTCCATGATCAGACAAAGAAATGCTTGGCCCCTGCCAAATCATAAAGGAGAAAAACAGGCTAATACCCATTTTCCCCATTTTGGATCGATTCCGTGTAAGTATGTAAGTTATAGCTTACTTGGCGTTAACCCCTAAGCACATTTTTAAATTCATATAATTTACATGTGCTGTTGATCATCTGCAGTGTAGAAATGAAATTCATGTAGGAATTTATAGTGCTATGGGTTTTGCTAGTCTATTTTTTTCTTTTATAACTATTGTGTCTTTCTAATGCTGTAGTGAAACACCTGTGCTTTAGAAGATCCTGTTGCTAAAGTTTACTGTGTCCTTCTTTGCAGGTGGCCACCAAATATGAAGTGAGCGTCTATGCCCTTAAGGACACTTTGACAAGCAGACCAGCTCAGGGAGTCGTCACTACTCTGGAGAGTGAGTAATCAAGGCTTTTAGTATCAACAAACGTTCTCCATAAGTGGTAAATGATTTTCTAGATCACCAAGTTGATCGAAGGATTCCCAGCTTGGAAACTGATTGGCTTGCCCATCTCTTGTTGACTTACTGTTGTCACCTCTTACACCCTCTGGAGAGTGGTATACCGGCACATAAATGGCGTCACTTCCAAATGTTACCATGTTAGCGTCAGGAATAGGACTGACACCTCCGTTATCTACTACTTGCTCTACTTGGTGCAGTTTGGTTTCCTGATGTTTGGGGAGGACACACTGGCTTCTGCTGTACCTTTACAGTAGAGCAAGTATTGGACAAAATTAGGCCCAGATTCCAGTTTGGTGCTATATCAGTAATTTATGTATGCTCTTTCAGAAATCACAGGAAATATTTAAAGTTTTCTCATCTACAAAATAGGGATGCCATTGTCTATGCTGAAAGGGAAAAAATGAAGCCATATAAGAAAAGTCAGAGCACTAACAATATGTATATGTATTATTGCCGCATCATTGTAACTCCTCTACTACACTTATTTTATGTTATAATAAGTTAATAATTTTAATACTAATTGGGGTATTGGTAGAGAGTGTAAGCCAGGCTTGGGAACCACTGGTAGTATCTGTAAAGGGTTTTAGTTAAAAAAAAAAAAAAAAAGGTATGTGAGCTGAGTCTTTTCATATTTCTTAATTACTGTCAACCTTTCTTTCTGGATGCCACAGGAGAAAATCTGTACATTACTAGTAATGCGCAGGAATGGCTATGTTTGGTGTATAATAAAGACAGATTTTAAAACATCAGAATCTTCCCTAAATGAATCATCCAGGCACTGATCTCTACTTGTGATTTGTGCAGATGTCAGCCCTCCAAGAAGGGCCCGTGTGACAGATGCTACTGAGACCACCATCACCATTAGCTGGAGAACCAAGACGGAGACGATCACTGGCTTCCAAGTTGATGCCATCCCAGCCAGTGGCCAGACTCCAGTTCAGAGAACCATCAGGCCAGACGTCCGCAGCTACACCATCACAGGTCAGGGAACTCACTGTACTGACCATGTTTGCTGATGGCTGATCCCAGCGTAAATTCCTTATCTGGTACTCTACCACTTACGCTGATTAAATTTATTGTCAATACTTTACGATAGGGCAGCTATAATTTTTAAAAACCGACTTTCATACTATAATTAGAAATAGTTGTATTCTGTGAATGCCTGATTTTGTCTAATGTTTGCCAGAGAGATGGCACAAGTTCCATTTATTACATTTAATCTTTTATCGATGTACCCTTCGTATCAAAAAAAAGGTAACATAATGCTTAAAACCAAAAGAAATTCAATAGTGGCATACTGTTCTTAACGTTAACTCGATGATAAAACATAATTAAATTTTAAAATAAAATGAAGATCCAAGTTGTAGTCAGAGAATATTCAGTATCCAGCTCAATTTAGGTCTTTTTGAGATTTAAAATTCTTTTTTTTTTTTTAAAGATTTTATTTACTATTTGACAGGCAGAGATCACAGGCAGGCAGAGAGGCAGGCAGAGAGAGAGGGGGAAGCAGGCTCCCCGCTGAGCAGAGAGCCCTCTGAGGGGCTCGATCCCAGGACCCTGGGATCATGACCTGTGCCAAAGGCAGAGGCCCAACCACTGAGCCACCCAGGCACCCCAAGATTTAAAATTCTGATTCCAGTTACAGTGACTGATGATAATAAAAGGAAAACACTAAGTAGGTGCTTGCCCCTCATTCTCCAAGATGGCTACCTCTTTTTTTTCTTTTATGATTTATTTATTTATTTTAGAGAGGAAGGGAGAGGGAGCAGGGGGAGGGGCAGAAGAAGAAGGAGAGAATCCCAAGCAGGCTCCATGCTGAGCTCAGAGCCCGACAGGGGGCTCCATCTCCCAACCCTGTGAGATCATGACCTGAGCCAAAACCAAGAGTCAGATGCTCAACGACTTCTTTTCTTCTCTTCTTCTACTTTTAACATAACATTTTTTAATTTTAAAATTTACTCTAGCCAGTATCTTTGTATGCATCAGTGATTTCCTTTTGAGATAATGTTTCTCATTAACAGTTAACACCCATGCCAGGCTCTAATTTGCTGCTCAAATGTGGACCACTTCTGTGGTCCGTATATATATGGGATGATAAAGGAACCACAAATTAACAGATGAGTTTAAAAATTTTTCTAACAAATGAAAACCAGATAAAAAGCATTTCTTCACAAATCATAGGTTTACAACCCGGCACTGACTACAAGATCTACCTGTACACCCTGAATGACAATGCCCGGAGCTCCCCCGTGGTCATCGATGCCTCCACTGGTAACTACTTTCTTACTGAAGAGATGCCACTGACTTACATGTGACGGGTTGTGCGAACTTGAGAAACAAATATGAGGCTGGCAGTGAATCGTTTTTACAGTTACTAGAACTCTCAGAATCTCCCGGGTTCTGTTTCTCAGGGTGGGAAAAGAGTGTGGGAATAATTTCCCTGGTTATTCGCTGTCTCAGAGACTTACTCTTGTTTTCTTTTAGCCATCGACGCGCCATCCAATCTGCGTTTCCTGGCCACGACACCCAACTCCTTGCTCGTATCGTGGCAGCCGCCTCGCGCCAAGATTACTGGTTACATCATCAAGTATGAGAAGCCTGGGTCCCCTCCCAGAGAAGTGGTCCCTCGTCCCCGTCCTGGTGTCACAGAGGCTACTATCACCGGTATTGCTGCTTCGCTGTCGCCATTTCCCACGGGTCTCCCTAGGACACACAAAGTGCTTAGCAGGTTCCCACTGTGTCTTTGATGCTGTATCGTGAGAACAAGAGGCCCCATTTCTGGTAACTTCAAAAAGCATCTTCTGTTGAGGAGTCACAGAGCTCAGTATATCTCAAAAGATAAGAATTCATGAAAACACAGCAATTTTAATACTGTCATAATGGCATAACTAGAATCTTTTTATTGGCTGTGTGTTTGCCAGATACTTGTAAGTCCTGTCCTAGAAGAAGACATTTTTTCAAAACAGACTAGCTAATTGTGGTCCTGTCCTCCCACTAGCTCTCTAAAGATCTGATGATCATACGGGCCTTGCCAGAAGGCCACTGGCCACCACTCTCATTACCCAGGTTCACAGAATGGGTCTTGAGGCCAAGTGATTCCCAACCACCCACACTGGAGAGCATGCCTGGAATGGGAAAGAAGGATTGTCCATTTCACTGGGAAAGATCATAAGCCCAGTCTGGTATTATTTTTGTCCAGGAGATTAAATTTTTAGACTCTGTACAGGATATCATCTAGACTTGAAAAATCCTAGAGAACATAGAGATACCAGAGAGAGACTCTGCTTTTTTAGAAAATGTGGGGACAGGAAAATAGAATCACTTGTTGAAGGAGTTGAATTGGATACTTCCTACAGGGACCATACAAAGATTGGCCACTTTCTCCTACAGAATACTTACCTGTAGTCTAACTTTTCATTGATCCTGCCACTGAGAACCATCTGGTTATTAGGCCCTAAGTAGATTCATGTATATAATCTGCAATGATCTCTCCCAAATGTATATTCCACTGGTGGTATACAATGCTGATAGATTTTCTTGAATTCAAAAGGACAAATAAGACCACACGTTAAAAGAAAACCCACAAAATGTTAGACTAAAGGTACTTTCTCAGGTGCCAGATTTGGTAGAGAAGTTACTAATTTATCAAGTGGCCATCATATATGGACTATTTGGGTTTTGTGGAAGAAAAGTGAAGTAGATTTTACCTTTCAGGAGGCTTAAAAGCCAGCTAGAGAAAGGATGCTTGCTTCTCAGTAGCGTCTCCTGGTAAGATCAACTCCCATTTGACTAGCTGAGCCCACAGACGTAACGTGATGTCTTTCCTTCCACAGGTCTGGAACCGGGTACCGAGTACACCATCCAAGTCATTGCCCTCAAGAACAACCAAAAGAGTGAGCCTCTGATTGGAAGGAAAAAGACAGGTAAAGGGCACCTTCGGGTACTAGGAAGATAATTGAAACAAAACTAACTACAAGTGATCAATTTTGCAGTGAAAAGTTTCTCCAGGTTTTGATTCCTCTCTCATGGAAATTTTTCTTAACAGCTTAGCATATATACGTTGTGCTTTTGGATAGCTTAAAAAATGTAACTTAATCAGCCGAGTTCCATTTTATTTTTTTCTTAGCCAATCAGTATAAAGACTTTTATTCACCTTTAAAAAATCTAAGCCAGATATTAAAATGTAGAAACCAGGTTGTTATTATTACTATTCTTCTATACCTTCTGTTGAAGTTAATGTTAAAAAAAAGGGGGGGGGATTAATCCTTCCCATTATCTTTATTTATTATTTGGTTTCTGAAACTTGAACTAAAGAATCTTATTTTTTTCAACGGATTTCAGTTTAATTTGAAGAAAATTCTATATTTATACTAATAGAAGAAGTTTAGAAACAAACATGGATGTATTTTTATCTATTCTTACTGTTTGAATTCATGAAAAACTGGAATTCTCATACTTCAGATGCTGAAATAATTAATCTGGATTCTAGTCCTTGTAACATGAGTCTCAAATGAAGAAAAGAAGAAAAGAGCCTGCATATTTCAGTTCCATTATGCTTAATTTGAGCAGAATTAGCTTCTATGGGGCTTAGTGGTTCAAAGCTTTGTGTGTATGATAAATTCATACTAACGCTTTTTTCGTTCTAAACTATAAAGAAACCTTTGAGAAAAATCTTAAAGATTTCTTTTTTGGAAAAAAAATGTCTTGTGATCTAAGAACTGCTAATGTTCTAGGGGCTTTGATCAGATTGATAAACAGTCATTGTTGCCTGAATTGGTAATGACTACTGCTGCTACTTTTGGGAGCTTAACACGCTTTGCTTTTTTGGCTCTAACCTCTCTTGGCTAGATGAGCTTCCCCAACTGGTAACCCTTCCACACCCAAATCTTCACGGACCAGAGATCTTGGATGTTCCCTCCACAGTTCAAAAGACCCCTTTCATCACCAATCCTGGGTATGACACTGGAAACGGTATTCAGCTTCCTGGCACTTCTGGTCAGCAGCCCAGTGTCGGGCAACAAATGATCTTTGAGGAGCATGGTTTTAGGCGCACCACACCGCCCACAACGGCCACCCCTGTAAGGCATAGGCCAAGACCATATCCGCCGAATGTAAATGAGGAGATCCAAGTTGGTCATGTCTCCAGGGGAGACGTTGACCATCACCTCTACCCTCACGTTATGGGACTCAATCCAAATGCCTCTACAGGACAAGAAGCTCTCTCTCAGACAACCATCTCTTGGACCCCATTCCAAGAAAGCTCTGAGTATATCATTTCATGTCATCCGGTTGGCACTGATGAAGAACCTTTACAGGTAATTGAGTTTTCTCTTTACTTCTGGGCGGCCTAGAAATGAGTCAGCTAGGTAACGGAAGTGACCAGAGCTCTAATACAAATATTCTAGGGTCTCTTAGAAAGGTAGTACACGTAAGCCCTGGTTTTCCTTTTTTAAATCTCAATATGGCTGTACTCTGGGGGTATACCAAAGAGTAGCACCAGGTTTTGTTTAGTAGAGAGAATAAAATCATTTCTGTTAGTCGCACACATTTGAGACTCCTTGGTAATATGGACAAAAAAATGATCTGAAAAAAGAGAGAGATATTCTGCCTGAACTTGCATTTGTTCAGGAGGGTCTTGGATGCCGTCCTTGGGGCTCCTGGCTGGTTCAGTTGGAAGGGCATGTGACTCTTGATCTCACGGTTGTGAGTTCGAGCTTCACGTTAGGTATAGAAGTTGCTTAAAAATAAAATCTTTAAAAATAAAGAAATGAAATGCCATCCTATAGTTTGTCCTTCAAGAATTCCATTATCTACAATATGTCTGAGGAAAAGGAACTTACATGAAACTGTGCCCACATCAGCTGTTATAAGTGACTGACTCTTTAAAACCTTTATTCTTTACTTTGCTTTGCTGATACCAATTTTTAGTGGGTTCTTATTTTTAGAAAACATCAGAATTAAAAAAAAAAAACAAACCCAAAAAGAAAAACCTGACTACACCATGAAAGATTTATGAGCTTAGAAACATGAGTTTGGGGATTTGCCCAAAGGCTTTAAGGACCCCACGTTGGGGTCACAGGGCACCTTGCAGAGGATGAGGATATCTGCTACGTAGCACAGTGTCCGCAATTTATGTGAAAGGGGCTTGGCTCAGGGATCCCAACGGGCTTGCAGAAACCTGCAACCATAGCGGGATGGACTGGAGGCTGTCTGTTGAATTACTGAGGGCTCCTGATAACTATGTAACACACAGATCTGGGGCAGGAAAATTGGGCAGATTGAAAAGATGGCCCCTCCCCTGAGTTCCGTGTCTCTCCACGGCTGGTTTGGGATCGTTCCACCCTCCTTCTTCGTCCCCCTTTGCTTTACTTACATAGTGCAGGTTGTTGGTAAGACAATAGGGAAAGTCACATCAATTTCCCCCATAACACTGTCTCCCTCACTTTGGATGTGCCAATGACTGCAGTTCCGAGTTCCTGGAACGTCCGCTAGTGCCACCCTGACAGGCCTCACCAGAGGGGCCACGTACAACATCATAGTGGAGGCCCTGAAAGACCAGAAGAGGCACAAGGTTCGGGAGGAGGTTGTTACCGTGGGCAACTCTGGTATGTGAAGGCCTGGGTCCTCAGGCGCAGGCTCCCCTCTGGACTAACCCCAAAGACACCTTTTCTCTCGACTGTTCCTTTGTTGCTGTTGTCTTTTAACTTTGGGAAGTGATGCCATGAAGTCAAGGAGCAACTTCAAATTCAGTTATTTTTCCCTCATAGTACTCTAGTTCCTTTGTAAAGTGGTCTCAGTCAGTGATACGATAATTGACCGGGAAGTGACCTGAAGCATGATTTAGTCCAACATTCTGACTCCCTGCTAGCAAGCGTCTGAGTTCACCCAGGGCACAGGTCTCCCGATCTCTTTTCCCAGACCCTCCGCTCCTCACCACGTTGCTGTCCTCTTGAGTGATCCTTTAAGTAGGAAACGGATTTACCTATAAAGGAAATTCCCTATCTGCGGACATGAGCGACTGCTGGTTTTCGTTCCTGATGTAAAATGCAGCCAACACCGCCCATTTCCGTTCAAAGAGCTACCTTCTTCCGATGTTATTTCAATTTCTTTTTCTAATTATACAACCCCAAGGCCAAAATAGAAGTTAAAGGGTCACTGACTCCTCTTTGCAGCACCTGCAAAGTCCTTTGAAAGCAGTAGTGAATCACCTGGCTTTTCAGCCTGCACCAGCTGAAGATTCACCAAGGATCACAAGACAGGGAATCATCAAAACCACGAATCTTCAGTCTTCCCAACGGAGGGTTCTCTATCCCACAGCAGCAGGGAGTGCTAAATTCTGTCTGTCAAGTGACCGGCTTTATTCCTAGGGCCGGTTACTGAATGTAGGGTCGCAGATGACTGTGCTGTTTTACACGTATACATGCCTGTGAATTTAAGCAGTTGCTTATTTGATGTGGGGATCGTTTTGCGCTTGTTGTGTTAGGTTTCCATGGTAATGCATGCCTTCTGCCTGGCGTGGTTTTACTACTAGAAGGCCACGTGAAAGGAATTTTCAAAGCACAAAAGTCTTTGTGCTTTCCCACATCATTTTTTTTTTTTTAATTCCATCTCCATAACTTAAGTCAGGTGGAATTTTAACTCGTGGCTATTTGGGGAGGGTTACTGAAACCCCTAGTAACACTATAGGTTCCTTTCACTTCGTTTCTGACCCCATATCCTCAGCAGCAATATTCTGCATTCCAGCCCTGTTCTCTGGGCTTTCAGACATGTCAGACTTGTTCGTTTCTCCCAAACTCTGTTTTCTTCCAGGGTAATGCCTTTTAAACTATTACACACTTCAAATATCTATTGTTTTGAGCCTTTGATTTTTGCACTGTAAAAAGAAATATACATGGTGGGAGTCAAAGTCACAGAAATTAGTTTATATAATTTTTAGAGACTCATTAGAAGGGTGTTTTGCACAGATTGCTTTAAGCTTTCTCAAACATAAAGATCCAGTGTATTAGGCAACACGAAGAGACTCCATTATTCTTAAGTCATTCGTATCCCTTGCTTTCTCTTATTTGAAACAGTTGATTTTATTGGTAAAGTAAAGCTGTCCTACTGCTGTCATACTAATGTACAGAATCCAGCTCTGATGCAAACAATGTAATAATAAAAGTGAATATTGCATTACAATGGTATATAAAAATGGCTGAGTCTCTTGCATTCAAAGGATGCTCCCTAATAATTATTCTTTACTTGGTGGGCACTTTCTAAGTGCTGGCCATGGACCGGTGCTTTGAATTCATGATATCTATGTAATCTTTACAAGATCCTGAGCAGGTAGATATATTTTTATATTATATTATATTTTATATTACAGATGAGGGAATTAAGGCACAAAGATAGAAAATAACTAGGTTAAGGTCACTCGGATATTGATGGAGAGATATTCCAGCTTTTGCATCCCACTCGAGTTTTTAACTAGCCTAAAATGCCTCAAGATATGTTCCATATGCTATAGACTAGTTTTGCCAGAAATGATGATTTTTTTTTTTTTTTAGTACTAATGGCAAAAATGGAAGCGGGGCTCCTTTTCAGGTGCTTGTGGCAAATGTGCCCTGGCAACATCTAAGTATTGTTTATCAGAGCAACTGATGTTTTGGTAAAACAGATGAATGGTTCTTCATGCTGCTGGGATTTCTGTTTTAGCCTAGAGTCATTATAACAATAATTCAGTTTTCCTCTTATGGTTCCAAATCACCACTAAGCTGTCTTTTTTTTTCCCCCCCCCTTTTCTTCGTGTAGTTGACCAAGGCCTAAACCAACCTACAGATGACTCATGCTTCGACCCTTACACGGTTTCCCACTATGCAGTTGGAGAGGAGTGGGAGCGGTTGTCTGAGTCCGGCTTTAAGCTCTCGTGCCAGTGCTTAGGTTTTGGCAGTGGTCATTTCAGATGTGACTCATCTAGTGAGTAGCTTGCTTTTCCATCTCCTCTCATCTGTCCACATTCGCACAATGTGCCAAGGAAGCATGTTTGGCAGACGCAGGCTCTTCCAAACATGAAGCAAACGAGGGGAGACTGCTTGAATCAAAGTAACATTTTGCATCATAAAGAATGATGGGAAATTTTACTTGTTGAATATTTGCTTCCTTTCAAGGGTTCTGTGTCAATACGACTAGTAATTAAAAATACATTTGTGACGGTAATGATTTTTTTAAATTTTCTGTCAAGATAATAAAGTCAAACTCTCTGGAGCCCAGTTTAATGAAGAGTAAGTATCAGAAACACAGAGGAATCCCCAATCGCTTTTAATCTTTAATGTTGAGTGAGCTCAGAGGCGAATATTTATACTCACACTCTCCTTCAACACAAACCAGTCCATGCACATAACTTAATATATCCACAATGTCCTATCACACGCCCACATGCGCACATCAGGTAGCTTGAATCTTGTTTGCCTAGTAATGTAGAGAGTACCGATAATCATCTACAGATGATTAAGAATCAACTTCAGTGGAAAAATATTTGATTTTCAAACTATAAAAAGATTTTAACATTTTTAATGATATTTTCAGTTTAAAATGATCCTAGGGATAACTTACTATGCTTTGAGATTTAACATTAGAACTTGTAAAACTTTCATTTATGCTTTGTTCTTAGGGGATGTGATTATTACTGACAATTGGTCTATTTTTATAGGTGTTACCTGTTTTGGCTTATGATCAAGCCTCCTACAGATATATCTTGACATTATATTTGGGGAAATCCAACATAACAGATTTTTTAAAGACTTTCACACTAAAATATGAAATGGTTTAATTCAGACTAAAATATGGAGGCAACTCACTTTTTTCAATGCAGACTACTGTGCTTGACCATCTGAAAATGGAAAGATGGAACAGATGTGTCCTATGACATTTAGGAGTTGGAAGTTTTAACATTTGGCATCAGTTAGGTAGTTTTTCACTTCTGAAACTGAACTATTTTAAGTTTGCATATTTATTACTGAGGTAAGTACTTAAGCACAATTTGTGGGAACAGCTATAAGGTGATTTATGTGATTCTTTGGCTCAACTGACATTTTCTTTGCTTAAATGTCATAATTGTCAAATAATGTTTAATGTTGAAGAATGGGAAAAAAAAAAGTTTAAGGAATTGCTGCCCTGTTACACAAACTCCTGAAGTGTGTTTTGTTTCAGTAAAAACCTTTTGGAGATTAAAAAGTCATCTTTTATGGATAGCAGTTAAAGATATAGAACTGTGACTTTCAGATATTCCTCAGAATCGGTCTTTTCTGTTAGGAAAATAACCAGTGATTTATCATTTTGTTGGTTTTTGGTTTGTTTTGATACACAGATCTATTCTTTCACTCTTTCCATTTACAAGAAACAGGTTAGGGCATGTAGAGGCCAGTTGAGGTTTGTTTTTTGGTTAATAGAACTACTTTGTATCCAAGTTCTCTGTAAATCCGAAAAGTGACTTTTCATCTATGATCCATTCCCAAAAGACTATTTAAATCCTACTTTGGTTTTCAATAATACTAAGCCTTAATAGAATGCAAATGAAGGTCCCCGACTATTCTTGTGACATGGTTATGGTGGGATGACTTGCATCTTAAAATATATATTTGATATATATATGATAAAGATAATATTTTAAAATCCAACCAAAAAGTGGTCTGTCATGGAGATCATGATTCTCAACTTTCCTTGCCACTCCTTCCAGGTAGCCAGCCTTTAAAATCCCATGGCTGTGTCCCAGAGCACCGTCTTGTGAGTCAGAACACACTGATAACTCTTTGCCTCCGGTTTTCTCTACCCCACAGAATGGTGCCATGATAATGGTGTGAACTACAAGATTGGAGAGAAGTGGGATCGTCAGGGGGAAAATGGCCAGATGATGAGCTGCACATGTCTTGGAAATGGAAAAGGAGAATTCAAGTGTGATCCTCGTACGTCCGTTGCCACAGATCATTTTTAGTGCCTTATTAAGCACTCCCACTTTTATTACTGAGCTGTAATTCTCGTTCACAGAGATGATTGGAGACTTTAGGTCTCCTTGAGGAGTGAACAATGGGTTTGTTAATCTTTAGATTTGGGAAAGTGGAGACAGGCTTCCAAAATGAGCCATGATTTAACATTATTACAGGACACGTTAGCACTTCTCCGACCTGAGTATTTTGACCATAATCTGCAGTGAAATATTACCAGAAAGCTTTATGGGTCTTTAGATCCAACTTTTAAAATATGATCCTTTCCCAGTTTATCAGATTTAGTTTTTGGACATGCTGCCCTAAGATCCATACAGCAGTACCTCTATTACCAATGGTTCCCATAAACCCGTGGCATTTTGGCTGCGAGGATGCACATTTTGGAGAGAATCAGAACGTACCCTATATAGAAAGGTGAAGTCCATATTGTTCTCAATGTTCCATGAGCTTCTGACTCGTGTCTCCACGTAGATGAGGCCACGTGTTACGATGATGGGAAGACATACCATGTGGGAGAACAGTGGCAGAAGGAATATCTTGGTGCCATTTGCTCCTGCACCTGCTTCGGAGGCCAGCGGGTAAGGCCGGCTTCCCTGTAATTGAGATAAGATGAAGAGGAGACCCCTACCCTGGTGATTGAGAAGTCAACTTCTTGTGTGTGTGCGGTACACAAAGTGTGGTAACTCTCCTTATGAAAGTTGAAATACCTCATTTCCTGTTGGCACAGAGCTGCCAGCAAGAGGCTACCCTCCACCCCTTCTCAGTTCTCCCCTTCCGTGGCAGCTTCAGCCACTCTCATACCTATTATTCTCAGGCTGTTGCTACTCTTCAGCAACTAAAGGGTTACATGCTGGGTAGCATTAGGCCTTGAGATGCACAGTGATGGATAGGTGCTCACAGAGCATTGTTGTTAAGATCCACCAAAGGGTCTAGAAAATACCCTCTCTCAATCCAATAATAGATTCCTGATACAGATCTAGCACTGGGCTTAAGGAATCTGGGACAAACAGAGGGAATGAGAAACGGTTCTGGCTGTGAAGGATATAATTGGCATCATTAAGTTAGCATACATTGAAAGTCAAGCTAATTAAGTGAGTTTCTTGGTGGGTCTGACAAATAGTTTCCAGGTAGGCTGGAATCAGCAAGAAAGTTTCCATGGAAAAGAGAAACATACCCTGGCTGAGGTTTCTGATGTTTGAAATAGATTGAGGGAAGAGGAAGAAGCAGAGAGAGCAGAGTAAGCGTATCACCCAGGACGGGAAGGAGCTGGCCTATGTGGGTTCCAGTGAGCCAACCCTCTGCCCGGTGTCTTGTAACAAATCAGATGAGAAGAAGTGGGGGGCCATTTACAGAAGGGCCTGGAAGTCCATTATTTAAGCCAGAAGTTCTCAACGATTTCTAATCTGTGCCCCCCTTCACTATAATAAAAAATGCTGTGCTTTCCTCTAATGTTATTTGAAATTTCAAAATAAGATGACTCATGCAACTCAAGAGCAACAGAACATAACATTCCTTCATTTTTAATGAAAACATACCTCCCCAATAGCTCTTCACGTTCTGATATATGAAGACCATGCTCCCCACCCCAGGGTAAGAGTCCCTGGCCAATGCCTTTGGCACTGGCCAATTGTAGGTACCCAAGAAGAAAGAGAACATAATGGAAGGTGGTTTTTAGGAAAATTAGTCCTGCAGCAGGGAAGGGTCTTCAGGGGTCCGGCTCTGCCCCCACCTGAGGACCTGGGGCAGCCCAGGGAAACTACCCTGATCTCTTCCACCCCTAGTGGTTAGGTGGGGAGGGAGAAGCTTCCCATCCTGACAGAGAGAAGCTATGGAGGCACTCTCTCTGCCTCTCATTAACACTTGCAAAGACCATGATGGTGGAACATTTCTGGTAAGTGGTTGGTATAGCAATGTGTGATGGAAAGTGAATTTGTAGAATGTGGTCTCACTTCAGCATCTCCTTAGGATTTATGCACAGGAGACCTTTCATGTGTGATACCTATTCTGTTCTAAAGAAAGTGCTAAATGAAACACTTAAGGCAGTAGTGGAAACTGTGACTTTTTATGTGAAAGCGAGATTCAGTGACTCTGTAAGTAGTATTTACCTGTACTGTATGAGGTGTTCTGGGGAATACTCTTTTAAATGGAGAAATATGTCTGGAATATTTAAGTGACCATGTAAGAAAGAAAGTGATTGTATTATTTAAGGTTCTTCTGGGTATAAGACGAAAGCTCAACTCAGGTTGATTAAGGCAAAAAAAAAAAAACAAAAAACCCAAAGGGACAGCCTTCCTACCCACGTTAGGAGGAACGTGGCCAGGCGTCATTCAGCAGGTGACAGTCCCACATCCACCAGCACTTCACTGGGTTGCTCTCCCTCTCGCTTCAATCAAGGCAGTCTTTGGGGCTGAGTTTCCTATAAAACGAGGGTGTTTGTCCCTGTGATCTCAACTCCCTTGTAGAAAGCTCTAGGATTCTGGGAAAACTTCTCTGTGTCTTCTGGTACAGAAAGCATACTTCAGAAGTTGGGACTGGAAGGAGCCTTAGCAGATGTGTGGGGTTTGAATGGGAACAGAAAGGACGTTTCAGGAAGAGCATAAATAGACAGGAATGATCAGAAGGTATGAGTAATAAACCAGAGTGTATTCTGCAAATTATAAATGCATAAAATCATCAGAGTTTCCTTCGTGGTTAACTGTTCATACGTTGCCAGTGGGTAAGACCTGAAATTCTTTAACGCAAGCACTAATGGTGATGCTCTCAGGTGATTGTAAACCCCATTTGACTTCATGCCTGTGTCCTCTCAGGGCTGGCGCTGTGACAACTGCCGCAGACCAGGGGCTGAACCCGGTCACGAAGGCTCCACCGGCCACTACAACCAGTACTCGCAAAGATACCATCAGAGAACTAACACTGTACGTGCTCCTGTACCTTGAGAGTTCGTCCCCTAAATGCCATTAGATACCTAGTAGGGATGCCTGTAGGCACCTTTCTTCTGAATGAACCAAATATTCTTTGTTGTTAAAAAAATCTTTTAAATGCCTTGAGCAGAAGACTATACCCTGGAATATAATTTAGGTTCAAATTTATCAGAACTCTTGGATATCTATTGCCCAGTAGATTGCTAAATTCTTGAAGCTGGAAATACTCTTCTGTCTGTAAGGACTTGTCATAAAAATCCTCTCTGCTTTTGTTCCGTACACGTCACAGGATTTTTTGGTAAATCTTTTCTTTTATTTTAACAGAATGCTGCCTTTTTTCTTTTTTTTTCCCTGTTTTCACAGAATGTCAACTGCCCGATCGAGTGCTTCATGCCTTTAGACGTACAGGCTGACAGAGAAGATTCCCGAGAGTAATATTTTCAACCCAGGGGAATGAGCATGGATCCCTGTCAAGGCCCATCCAAACCGGAGTGATGATAGCAGACCCCCATCTTAGAGTGTTTCTTTCTTAAGCCCTTTGCTCTGGAGTAACTTCTCCAGCTTCAGCTCAACTCACAGCTTCTCCAAGCATCACCCTGGGAGTGTTTTGAGACTTTTCTCATAAATGGGGGCAGTATATTGCCTGTTCTGCTCTGAAGTATTCAGTACCGCTCAGTATTTTAAATGAAATGATTCTCACTTGTGATTTGGTTTGGGATCACTAGGGAAGCACAGACACCAACCAGCGTAAAAATGTGTTGAAATGATATCCTCAGAATTTTAAGTAGGAAAGTTACCCAAACATTCTGCTTCCACTTAACTGGCCTGCAATATTATACGAACGGCATGTCCTTGTTACTGTGGTATTTAAAATATCCACAGTATTCACCTTTTCCAAATGAGTCTAGTAATATCTTTCTCTTATCTGTTATTTATCAATTTTTCCCAGTATTTTTATACGGAAAAAATTGTATTGAAGACATTTAGTATGGAGTTGATAAGAGGAATTTGGTATAATTATGGTTGGTGATTATTTTTTATACTGTATGTGCCAAAGCTTTACTACTGTGGAAAGACAACCGTTTAATAAAAGATTAACATTCCACCACTTGAAGGTCATGGCTTCTTTCTTGCATAAAGAAATTTGGGGGAGAAGAAGAATCTCCATGAATGTTCCTTTTCAATTCAGCAAACATTTGAAAAACCTATGATGTGTAGAGCTCTCTCCTTGGAGATTTAAGTACAAAATTTCCCCCAGTCTGTCACTACAAAAAGAGATTGATTCTTGATACTCCATCTCTTCAATAATGAAGCTAGTTCCATATTTCTGCTTTCCCAGATTTTAGTGGACTGAAATATTTGATGAACTCGCTAGCCAGCTCTTCAAAAGTGGGATTGAAAGGAACTTTTGTTGTTGTTTTTCCAAACATCATTCCCCCTCTCTCCCTTCTTCCCTTCAGTGAATAAACACCTATTCAAAGAGCTTACCTTTGGAGGAACAAGAAAAGATGGCAGAGATGTTAAAACTACTTGAATAGCACATCCTAGAGGAGCTTTGTCTTAGGGAAAAGGTGTACTACAAAGAACCTGAACCCCACTCTTCTTGATAACCTGCCACTGACACTTCCAGGGTGCCCCAGCAGAACAGAGTTTGCAGAACTCCTCCTCTACAAAGGACATCTCTTTTTCAATTTGACTTTGGGGAAACAAACTCTGAGATTAAATCTGTCATCTAGAATAGTAAATACTGGCATTGGGAATAGTTGATTTTTAATTAGTAAAAAATTAATAATTCATAATATACAATACTTTTAGACATTGTTGTATAATGGAAGAAAGTATTTCAGTAAATACCTGTCAGTGAATATTTAGACTAACTACAGAAAGAGATTTCCTCAGGATTCATTTGTTTAAAAAAAAGAAATTTTACATTTGAATTATTTACAGTTTACAAAATGCCCTGACATTTAGTATGTCATTGGGAGGAGATTTTGCAGTCTAATTTGATAAAGAATGCAGCTCGGATTAGTTTTCCTTAGCAAGACACAGACCCAAACCCCAGATTTCTACTTAATGTTCCCAATCATTCAGCTTTATTAGGCTAGTAATGACCAAGATAGCAGCAGCTCAGATACGTTTTAAAAAAAAAAAATCACAGAAGAAACACATCGTGCTGATGTGACTGTCTCACATGTGTCATCGCTGATCACTGAAGAGACAATGTGATTCAATATAAACCTACACACTGGGGCACCTGGGTGGCTCCGTGGGTTAAGCCTCTGCCTTCAGCTCAGGTCATGATCTCAGGGTCCTGAGATCGAGTCCCACATCGGGGTCTCTGCTCAGTGGGGAGCCTGCTTCCCCCTCTCTCCCTGCTGCTCTGCCTATTTCTGATCTCTCTGTGTCAAATAAATAAGATCTTTAAAAAAACAAAACAACAACAAAAAAAAACCCTACACACTGCGGTGCAGTGGGGACCTCTGAAGATGCGAGCCTGAGAGAAGGCAGGCTGGCCCCCTCATCTCCATATGTGAAGAAGAGGCCCAGGTAACATGTGGGTGAAGGTCTACACATCAGCTCCATCTTGCTTAAAAGTCTTTGTATTATAAAACATAAGGAAAGAAGAGCTATTGGCTGAGAATGTGCTTCAAGCCACTTGCCTGTCTGCAAACCTGAAACTCTCTTCCCAAATGTGAGCTTCAGTAAGTCCACTTGGACTGTACTAATTAAATGAAGAGCAAGCCTTTCTGACAATTTATAAATGAAATGTAAAAGACACAGGTTCCACATTTTAGATTTTAAAATATCATTTTTTCTAAAATGTCTTCTAGATTTCTCACTCACAAGCAGTTTATTAATCTTACAAATTAAACTTTCAATAGTGAATCAGTAACTACATTTAAATAATAATAATGAATTAAACAAATTTAAATGGCCTTTCATGTTTTGGCATCAAAATGCAAGAGTGGTAAAACTTTCTTTTTTACTATTTCTCAGTAAAAATCATCCAAACCCTAACCCCAGAGGTTTTCCAAAGTACGTTACAGTTTGTACTGACTCATGATACTTCTTCAAAAATTTTGCAACAGTCCAGATTGAAAAGGTGTAATTAAAAGACCAATCTTGATTCAGGCAAGAAATTGCCAATTCAAGAAAAAATCAAGTAAAACTAATAAACATATCAGATTTTAAAAAGAAAAATTGCAGATTTGAAGCTCTACTTTGCCTTGCCGAATTTGATTTGTAACAAAATTTATTGTGTATTTATATTGTTTTCCGCTCTAATGACCTAAGTGAGTGATGCAAATTGGTGTGTATAATAATATCACTATAAGTGGCACACTTTCTCTAAGGCGGTGAATAAAGAAATGATCAGGTGGAAATTATAAGTATAGGAAATGACTTTTCTATTTAATTATATTTCCATTGAAAATTCTATTCCATTTCTACTTGCATGAAACTCATTAAAGTGATTAAGAAACATCCCATCAGCACATTTAAATGCTGAAATTGCTTCCTATTCAGTAAATTCCCATTACTGTGGTAGGGAAAGTGGCAGGCTACAATTAAAAAATCCCATTTTCAGGAGATACATTTCAGCCCTTAAAAAAAGGCGGGGGGCGGGGGGGACGACCACTCTTGGGACCTCTCATGTTGGGAACATTTAAAGATAACCATAAAGGCTGATAAAGCAGAAGCAGCCCAAAGTCGACCATACATTGCAAAGTTTTTCAGACTTTCTTTCTAAAGAGTATATGGTGCTCATATTTGAGGTTTTTTTATTTATTTATTTGAGAGAGAGACAGTGAGAGAGAGCATGAGTGAGAAGGTCAGAGGGAGAAGCAGACTCCCCGTGGAGCTGGGAGCCCGATGCGGACTCGATCCCCGGACTCCGAGATCATGACCTGAGCTGAAGACAGTCGTCCAACCAACTGAGCCACCCAGGCGTCCCTGGTGCTCATATTTGAAATGAGAGTTATTGTCATTGCCACATTGTCTCGCTCTGTATCTTCATTAAAATAGAAAATTTGAATTGCAAACAAAAATCTATATAAATTACAAAGGAAGGAAAGAAAATGCAATAAAAGAACAAAGAAATGGTGCTTCCGCTGGAAGCCAACAATGGAAATTCCTTTTTTAACATTCCTCGGTAGAGTCAGGTATGAGATATTAAAGCATGTTTTACATTTCCTTGAGTTCCTTTTTACTTACTCTTTAGAGACATGTGGGTTTCAACAATCTTAGCAGCCAAATTTCTCCTAAAATAGCTCTGGTGTGGAGCCCCCAAGACTCACGATTAGCACCGCTTGGAGGCCGTGGGAGGCAGCGGGCGTGGGCGATCCATGGCTTTCTGGGCTCACTGGGATTCATGCTGGAATCCCGCGTCCAGCATGTTGCCCACCAAAGTAGGCTCCTCTCACATAAAATACAGCGAAGACCAAGGATTCTCCCTTAGCCTTCTCTTTTCTCTCTTTGCATTATGGTACTTTGGAAACTGCCATTTTCTTCCAGAAGGAAACATGGCCTCTGCCAGCAAACCACTGGACAGGACTTTACAATGAAATCTACTGATCTGTGTAATTCAGCATTAGTTGTAAGATGATGAGCCAAGTGCTGAAAGCTGTATTTGACTCAAAAACATGCTGCTTTAGTGGAGAAATTGAAACCCTCATACATGGAAAAGTAAAATGGTCCAGCTGCTGTGAAACACAGTTTGGTAGTTCTCCAAAAAGTTAACCCCGGAATTACCATAGGACCCAGCAATTCCACTCCTAGGTATATACCCTGGAGAACTGAAAACATATGTTCACATAGAAAGTTGTATACAGGGGCACCTGGGTGGCTCAGTGTGTTAAGGCTCTGCTGTTGGCTTGGGTCATGGTCTCAGGGTCCTGGGATGGAGCCCCACATCGGGCTCTCTGCTTGGCAGGGAGCATGCCTCCCCCCCTCTCTCTGCCTGCTGCTGCCTAATTGTGATCTCTGTCAAATAAATAAAATAAAATCTTAAAAACAAAACCAACTTGTACACACACATTCATCACACCATTATCCATAATAGCTAAAAGGTGGAAACAACCCAAATGTTCATTAACCGATGACTAGGTAAACAAAATGTGATCTATCCATACAATGGAATACTATTTGTTAAAAAGAATGGAGTTCTGAAACACGCTACAACATGAACCTTGAAAACACTATGTCAAGTGAAAGCAGTCAGGCACAAAAGGCCACATAGCATAGGAATCCATTTATATGAAGTGTCCAGAACAGGCAACCAATAAAGAAAGTAAATTAATGGTTACTAGGGGTGGGGGAAAGGATAGGGAATGACTGCTACTGGGGATGGGCTCTGTTTTGGATTGAGGAAAATGTTCTAGAATTAGACAGTGATGATGGTGATATAAATTTGTGAATATACAGCACTTAAAATCACTGACCTGTACACTTGGAAATTGTTAAAATGGTCAATTTTATGTTACGTGAATCTTATTTCAATAAAAAAGAAGAAAATGTCACTTTACTTATAGAAAGTCTCTGTAATATCCTTTGGTTTAATGGTAAGAAGTGAGGTGTGGGGAAACAGAGTAGATGAAAGGTTGAAAGGACTCAGAAATCTTTTGGCTACCTATTCAGAAACTGAAAAAGATCTTCCATAAATGTACACTATTTTTAAAGCAATTTCCATGCATTAATATCCTCCCCCAATACCTTCCATGCTTCCACATACACAAGGCATTATGAAAAATAACTAGCATTTTTAAAAAAAAGATGTATTTTTTATTTGAAAGAGAGCACAAGCAGAATGGGCAGGGAGAGGGAGAGGGAGAGAGTATCTCAAGTGGACTCTTCGCAGAACATGAAGCCTGACATGGGGCTCGATCTCACACCCTTAAGATCGCGACCTGAGCCAAAACCAAGACTCAGATGCCTTCCCCGACTATGTCAGCCAGGTGACCCTAGCATTTTTTACAAACGGTATTTCTTGTGTCCCGGATGGTGCTGTAAGTGTTCTTACACACTCTGTCTCCTCTACTCTTCATAACCACCGTACAGTGGATGCGGTGGCCTTCAGCTTGCAAACAGAAAGTGAGGGGCAGGCTGTGAGCAGCCCAACATCACCCAGCTCCTAAGTAGTAGAGTTGGGACTCAAACCTGACAAACTAGTTTCATGTGGTTTTAACCAAAAGTGCTTTTAACTGAGAGTTACTCGACCTCTCCCGGAGCAAATCCATCCCTATGTTATAGGTGAGGAAACAAACCGCAAGAGGCCCAACAACATGCCCCAAATCAGCCACTGGTGCGAGGCAAAACAAGTCAGTGGTGACCACACGAGCCACAAGGTAGTGTTCTGAAGGGAAAAATGGGAAAATAATCCAGAAGAGGCATCTCAGTGGGTATGGTAGCTGCTGACAAAACTATTAGCTGCTGGCTAGTGGCGACATAGGTGTTCGTTTACAAATTATTCTTTTTTTTAATAATTTTTTAATTTTTAATTTAGTTGACAGAGAGAGATCACAAGTAGGCAGAGGCAGGCAGAGAGAGGAGGAAGCAGGCTCCCTGCCGAGCAGAGAGCCCCATGCCAGACTCAATCCCCGAGATCATGACCTGAGCTGAATGCAGAGGCTTAACCCAGAGCCACCCAGGCACCCTACAAATTATTCTTTAAACTGTAGGTGTCTTATGTACTTTCCACAGACATAATTATAATTTTTTTTAAATTTTATTTATTTGACAGAGATCACAAGAGAGGAGGAAGCAGGCTCCCTGCTAAGCAGAGAGCCTGATGCGGGGCTTGATCCTAGGACCCTGGATCATGACCCGAGCCGAAGGCAGAGGCTTTAACCCGCTGAACCACCCAGGCACCCCTATAATTTATTTTTTAAAAATGAATTTGTGCCTAGCAGACCACAGTGCATATAGTTTCTACCTGAGGAGAGAGAAACTCAGGAGAAATGGCAAGAGGTATGTGAAGTAAAGGTTAACAGAAACCTTGGAAAACTTGTCTTAAAAAACAACAACTAAACATGAGAGAAAATGTCTCTCTCTAACCTAGAAAAGTCTAGGAATCAACATTATGGGAGTTTGGGGGTAGGAATGGGGAAATGTTCTTTAAGCAGGCGGAAGTTCTTATTATGGGAAGAAATATAGCTATCAATTTAAAGGAACAGTACAAAGGCAATCAAAAGTGGTTCAAACTTTATAGGATGGTAGAAATAGAGTCCAAATACATCAACAATTGAATGAATGTAAATGAGCTGAATGCAAAGGTAAAGGTTGGCAAATTGCATTAAAAACAAAAACAGATTCCAGATATATCTACACCTAAAGCATAAGAGTACCAAAGAATGAAGAGGTATTAGACATATATAAACCAAAAAAGAGCTGGTCTAGCTCTGTTCATATTCAATAAAACAACTTAATTTTATCTAAGACAAAAAGTAAAAAGTGTCAGTAGGATTGGAGTGAGTACATAAAATCACTATGAAAAATAGTAACTTAATGCATACAAGCACTTTTTTAGCTTCAAATATACATGAAGCACATTTATAAATCTGCAGGGAGAAACTGGTAAACTCATCTTCACAGAGGGAGGTTTCAATCCATCTTTCTCTACTGTTGATAGATCAAACTTAAAAAAAAAAAATCACTAAACTACAACTATCAGTTTGAAAGAAATAAAGGAACAGAGGCACAAATGAAATAAAATGACATTACAGGAATCCAGTTAACAAAATTCAGAATACTGGAAACTCTATGGAACCTAAAACCTGGTATCTTTAATAACTGCCTGCAAAAAAATAAAAATAAAAAAAGAGGAAACAGTCAACAATTGACTTCAGATGCACCAATCAAGTGCAATCAATGTGTGTCTCAGGCTTGGATCTTTTTTTTTTTTTTTTAATTTTATTTATTTATTTGACAGACAGCAAAAGAGGGAACACAAGCAGGGGGAGTGAGCAAGGGAAAAGAGGGTTCCCGTCGACTGGGGAACCCGATGGGGGGCTTAATCCCAGGACTCCGGGGTCATGACTGGAGCCAAAGGCAGATGCTTAACTGACTGAGCCACCCAGGTGCTCCTCAGGCTTGGATATTTTTACCAACAAGCTCAGGTGGAAAAAAAAAAAAGTTAATGTGTAAGATCTGGACAGGAACTGGGTATTTGATATTGTTATGCCTTTCAGTGTGCTACTTGAAGTATGGTTATATATTTTTTTAAATAAACTTTTTATTTTCTAATACTTGGATTTACAGAAAAAATTAAGTTGGTATAGAGTTGCCATATGCCCTACACCTAGTTTCTCCTTTTATCACTTGTTACAATTAATGAATCAATATCTATCTATAACTCAAGTGCATACTTCACTGGGGCTTTTTAACCTGGCATCCTTTTTCTGTTCAAATGGTCTATGCTGGAGACATTATATTTGGTCGACTTGTCTCCTTGGTCTCTCTCGACTGAGGTTCTCAGACTTCCCTCGTTTTTCAGGATCTTGACAGTTCTCAGTACTGTCCTTCAACTGGGAGTTGCCTGATGCTTCTAGGACTACACTGGGGTTGTGGAGTTTTGGAAAGAAGATCAAACAGGTAAAATGCCACTCCCACTATGGAGGTACATACTATCAACATGACATGCTTGTTTAACCCTCAGCACCTGGCTGAGGTGCTGTCAGTCAGGTCTCTCCACTGTAGTTACTCCTTTATCCCCCTTTCCATGCCACCACATCTTGGAAAGAAGTCAGTCACTAGGCACAGCCCACACTTAAGGAGTGGGAAGTTATGCTCATCTTCTTGGAAGTAGATTATCTATATAAAGTACTTAAAATTCTGCAGATTTATTTTCCATTTATTCATTCAATCATTCATTAGGTCAGCCATCAACTCAGATTATTTCATAGGTTGGGTTATAATCCAATAGTACATTACTTCGCTGCTCAAATGATTCCAGCTTTGGCTATTGGGAATCCTTTAAGTTGGCTCCTATATCCTTTGACATACTCCTATAATCATATGTTCGTTTTTACAGTATGTCCTGACTTTCTGGCACTGTAAGGTGCTCCAGGCATCTCATCTTGTATTATTTTCTGCCTCAGTCCTAGAGTCAGCTATTCCTCCAAGGAGTGCTGGAATCCTTCTACTGGAGTGGCATCAGAAACCAGCAACTTGCATTAGGTATGCTCATTGCTACTGGAGTATCGTTATTTCTTGCCTCTCACAGCAGATAGGCACGATTATATATTTTAAAGAGTATATATACTATTTTAAAAATTTCTTTGTCACTTTAACTGAAATATTTACAGAGGAAATACCTATGCCATGCTTCACGATAATCAGTGTTGAGGAATGGTAAGTGGGGAAACCGTAGATGAAACTAGTGATCATGAGTTGTACTTGGATGACAGGTACAGTTTAACGAATTTGTGTCCATCCCAAAACTTCCATTAAAAAAAGACCCTTTAAAAATTCAGAAAAATACTACTATGTGCCAACAATCTTGAAAACTTAAGACAAATGGTCAAATTTCTAGGAGAAAAAAAATACATACTTTGCTAGAATTGACTAAGAAAAAAAAATGGAAACAGTGACTAGAAATTTTCCTATGATATTTGTATGTGTTCCTGATTCTCTTAAGGACAGAGTGTACTGGACTAACCCTCCTACAGATAGTTATGAACATGGAACAAAAATGTTACAAAATCTATTTGAAACCACTGGAAAGCAACCAAAAGGTGGTGGAAACCAGACAGAATCAACCTTCAAAGAGAAAGAAGGAGAAATAGCAAATTAATCTCATTAAACTATGGATTCAATGCAATTTCAATCAACATCCCAACAAATATTTTTATAGAAATAGACTATATTTAGTTTTAAAGTTTATATGGAAATGCCAAAGCCCCGGAATAGCCCAAACAAGTTTGAAAAACGACAAAGATGAAGGCCTCCCATTATCTGATTTCAAAATTTACTACAAAGCTACAATTTTCAGGACCGTGCGGTACTGGTGTTAGGACAAACGTAACTATGGAACAGAACAGAGTCCAGAAACACCCCATGGCAAATAATGGTTAACTGAGGGAACTGGCAATCCAATAGTTTTTTCAAATGATGGTGAAACACCTGGATAAATGTTTCGAAAGAAAGTAAAACTTGACCCATACATCACACTAAAATTCAAATATCTCAAAACTGTGCTTAGAAAGGAGACAACCAAGCTTTTTAGAACTCTGACTAAAAGAAAAGCTGCATGAGCAGAATCCCCTATGAGAAAACCAGTGAGACTGTAGGATGCTTATGCTGTCTAACTCCAGGGTCTGCTCAGTTTCCCTGGCTTACTTGATGATTTTTAGATGTTTCACACAGGCAAGGTTTTGGGATGAGCTGAGCTCCAGGAGGCAGGGATGTTCCTGTATTTCTTACACACAAATATTTATGGGTCATATTTGTCATGCTAGAAAGCCTGTAACTTTAAGAAGTTAAACACAACCAAAAGCTATGCATCCAAGACGATTAAGACTTAATGTTTTATTTTTTAAAAAAGATATTGTCAAAATGTTATATGTGATTTTTCACCTACACATAAGCAAACCATAAAATATGGGGCAATGAAATCAGTGATGAAAGAGCCGAAGATTCGTATGAGCAAGGATTATTCCCAATTCATCGCAAGCCTCAATCACAACTTTGTCAGCAGCAGAACCAGAAGGAGCAGCAATGTAGGCCACACCGCTCTGAGGGAAGAAGAGACATTGACTTTCAAAACACAATTTTAGGTTAAGACATGCAAAAATCGAAATCCCCCCTTTAGAAAGCATAAGCTAATAATGATTCACAATGCAGACTGACTGACTCAGTCAAAACAAGAAAATGATAGGATGTGGGTTATTCATACATCAAATAGAAAAGTAAAATAATTAAATATTATTGATATAGCACACTGCCATACTTGGATATAGGATTCACAGAACTTAAAGAGAAGCAGGATTTCTGAAATAGTTCTTTTTTTTTTTTAAATGATTTTATTTATTTGTCGGGGTCGGGGGGGAGAACATACAAGTAGGGAAGAGGGGCAGAGGGAGAGGGAGGAAACAATCCCCGCGCCCCTCACTAAGCAGGGAGCCTGATGAGGATCCCTGGGATCATGACCTGAGCCAAAGGCAGAAGCTTAAATAACTTCTGCCACCCAGAAGCCTGGGAGCCACCCAGGCATCCCTGAAATAGTTTTTACATAAAAACCAATTCTATGCAAATACGCATCAATTCCATACTTACCCTTTTAGCTCTGTCTACATTATCCCTGAAAGGAAAGAAGGCATCAGAGCTGAGAGAAACTTCACTAAGTTTGTCGACCCACTCCTTCTTCTCCGCTTCAGTTAATAATTCAGGCACTTCTTCAAACAATGCCTTCCACTTTATCAAATCCTCATCCTAAGAGTAGAGGGCGGAGACAGGAAAGAAAGATTTTGGATGAGATCTTTAGTACTTTCTGATGCAAATCAGAATGCCAAAAAGCACTTGGGCATTTCTCCCAGGATTTAATTACAACAGCTCATTACAGTTTACATGTCTAGAATCTTTTTTTTTTTTAAGAATCTTTTTTTTTTATGCTTTTAGCATTTCACTAAGAAAAGTAATTCTAAGTGTACCAAATAAAAACTATACTATTTACTTTGTAAATCAGTTTAAATATATTTTGCTTTTTAATCCCTATCTAAGTAATATCTACTACTTAAATATCTCTGTGTCAAAGCAAGCAAGCAGATGATGATGATGGATGTTGCAGAACTACATTTACAGTCTCAAGTCTACAGCAGTCCTAACAGAATCAAGGTATGATTCATGGTATTCGTATTTTTAAAAAGATGCTTCCATTCTAATGACTTTTTGCCTTAAACAGTGTACTTTTAACTCTTGTTCACAGAACTATGAACAGGATTTTGCTACGTAATTTTAAACAGGGAAATACAAATATCAGAGTAAAAAAAGAAAGGCTTACATGTTAAATACTTTATGGTCATAAGGCACACTCTTCAATGACACTTACTACGTCATGGATTCCTGTCCCTGAATTTGTAGACAAGGTAGTGTGGTCAACTCAGCCCATCAGAAGACCATCGAGAGTCTGATTACCAGACTTCTTTGTTTTCCATATAGGATTAAGCAAAAATGGGGCTAAATTCTGTATTTTTGGCAGGCTACTTGACATTGTAATTTTATTATTCTCATATGCCTTCTTTAAAACTGAAGACATTAAAGAACACATAATGTAACAAAAACAGAGTTGTTAAAGGCACTGATAGAAAATGTGGGGGGAGAAGACCCCAATTATGTGCCATCAGATTAATTTGTATTTCGTGTTGAATACACACCTATCATGTAGCAACATGCTTGGCAACGTGACAGAAACCTCAGGATAGGTGACGAAAGAGTCCCTGCCATCAAAAGCTTAAATCAGGGGCGCCTGGGTGGCTCAGTGGGTTAAAGCCTCTGCCTTCAGCTCAGGTCATGATCCCGGGGTCCTGGGATCGAGCCCCGCATCGAGCCCCGCATCGGGCTCTCTGCTCGGCAGGGAGCCTGCTTCCTCCTCTCTCTCTGCCTGCTTCTCTGCCTACTTGTGATCTCTGTCAAATAAATAAAATCTTTAAAAAAGAAGCTTAAAATTAGTACAAACATATAAAACTAAAGTACAAACATACAAAACTAAACCAGTGATTATAATTTAAGACAGGGAAAGTCTATGGTGTCAGAAAGGGATGAAGAACTGTGAACAAAGTCAAAGGCAAGACAATGAAGAACTGTTGAGAAGTTTAGAATTACAATTTTAGACAATGTAAAATTCAAGAAGAATAGCATTTTTCTCTCAGTAGTGATGATGAAGGTGTCTGTTACAGAAAAAGGTGAGCATACCAGTATACTCTACCCACAAACCCAATGACAAGACTTTTACCTCGCCAATGGTTCCAGTAACATACTGATCAATGGCATTGGAGATTTCTGCTCTCTTCACTCCAGTTTTAAACTTCATTGAAAGGACTTGTGGGTGATGTCTAAGCCACCAATAATTTGCTTTATCCCCTGCAAGGCGTGTGCAGTGTATTCGAGACTGCTGTCCTGCTCCAATGCCGATAACCTGAAGAACATGAACATTAAGATGACCATTTCTTCCAACAGTTTATTTTTCTTAATAGATCTTTTGTCCAAATTCTCTGAAATCTATCAATTTAGTGGAAAATTATCAGTACAAAATACAAGTAATTTTTAAGGCATTTAAAGGTAAGGGAAGAAGTTTATAACTACCATTTATACATTTTACCTCTTCAGTGACATTTGAAGTATGGTTACTAATACTGTGGAAGTTTCTAGAACTCTTGGACATCAGTAGTGAAGCACAATTTTACCGGAACTTCTTAGAACCTGAGTCAAAGGAGGCCAGTAGCCACAATCTCCCAAGTTTTCATTATTAGAGACAAGCAATCTTTTTACAATTGACAATCAACTAAAATTCTGAATGTCCAAAGTCTTCCAGATCACATGCTAATTAATATCCACACTTTCCCTCCCCTACTTATGGGTCAAATAATTTAACAAATGCTAAGAGAAGAGCTCAAGACACAGTGAAAAGGGCTCCCAAATGCTGCTGAAGTTATGGCAAAACCACAACCAGGTTAGTCCAGAGTTAGGAGAGGCCCCAGTGATGAGCTAGGTCGGTCCTGCATTCTATGGCTCAGTGCACTAGGAAACAAGTTCAATATCTTGCTTAATTAACGTCAGTAATCAGTATCTTGATTGTGGTTGTGGTGACGTAACTACGTAATTGGGGAAAATTGTCCAAAACTCAACACTTAAAAAGTGAATTTTATTGTACATAAATTATGTCTCAGTAAACTGGATTTTCAAAGATTACATTAACTTGCAATCTACAGATTCTTGGTAAAGTAACCTTAGAAATACATGTGAAAATACCCAGCAAGCTGCAAAAACAGGAATAATGGGTGGCAGTACCATTCATTAGTCTCTCTTCATTGTAAATACCACACCAATCAGGAGGAGGGGAGCAAATGAACTAGTTTTAGAGCAGCTATTACAGTCCCACGAATCCAAATGTGTCAACTCAGTCTAAGCAAGAAACAATACGACCAATTTTAACACATCGTTCCAAAGACAGTCTGTGATCATCACTAGCTTTAACAGTCCTCTATGTTACTGAGTAAATACTGACAAACCCCGAAGAGAAAGACAGGACAGATTTTCCTTTCCAAGCAGTCTAGGACTTGAGGGATGGGTATCATTTTGTAAAACAGTCTGCCCCAAGTGGGTCTGAGAGCTTGGTTACCTGACCATTCTTGGCATAGCACACGGAGTTAGACTGTGTGTACTTCACAGCAATGGTGGCTACAATGAGGTCTCTGAGCGCAGACTCTGGCAACTGAAAAAACATAGGATGGTCAATTGCATCAGACTTTTGTAATTCCCTCTAACTTGAAGCATCTTACATGTCATTTATTTTAACAGACCTGAAATGTGGTATCTCTTGAAGGACATAATGAAATGAACTGTTCATAGGAAACTCTACTGTGATTTACTAAAAAAAACAAAATCAACATTCAACATACTTATGGAACTCAGCAGTGCCCAATGCATCACAGACTCAGATTAAAGTCATTTGCAGTGACTCAGGCTTGAGCCTGTTTACACATCACACTAGTTACAAAATACCATATCCACCCAAACTGACAAAAAATACTTTCTCAGCCACAGAACCAAGAAACCTATATGGAAAAATGATAAAATTTATGTTCAGGAAAAAACACTGAGAATCATTTTCAGACATTACAAACAATTGTGATGCCCATACACAGCCAAGGCTGTTCAGGGGAAGGAAAAAAAAAAAAAAAAAAGATCATTTCCTGCTTTGTCCAGAAATTCTAAGTAGAAACTGTTCAAAAATACTTGTGAATTACCCCAGTCCAAACAGGATAAAACAAATTATTAAAGCCAGAAATGTCACTATGTTTAATAAAAAGGACAAATACAAAATGAAAAGAAAGATGATCTATATAGCTATGCTGAGTGGACAAAGACTCTAAGTAGCAGCTAACTGATCAATTAGCTAAGTGAAAACCTAAAATCAGACTTCATCAAAATTAAAAACTTCTGTTCTGCAAAAAACCCTGTATTAGGAGGATAAAAGGACAAGCTATAGACTGGGAGGAAATATTTGCTAACCACATATTCAAAAATGAACTAGTACCTAGAATACGAAAAGACCTCTTAAAACTCAGTGACAAAAGCAATCTAATGAGAAAATAGGCAAAACACACAAAAAGACGTATCACTAAAAAGGATATGCAGATGGCAAATAAGAAACATCATTAGCCATTAGAAAATGCTAACGAAAATAATGAGATACTGCCACATACCTAACTAAAGTGACAACAGTAAAAGCGAGTTAAGGATGCACAGACCTGGATCACTCATATGTTGCTGATGCAAAATGTAAAATGGCACAGGCTCTCTGGAAAACAATTTGTCAGTTTAAAAAACTAAATATGCAACTATGATACTACCCAGCAGCCACCATTACACTCCTGGGCCTTTATAATGGAGAAACGAAAACTTATGTTCACATAAAAACCCACTCATGAAATACACTAAATGAAAATTATAAAAGGGGGAACAGATATGATGTTACTCAAGGTTGAGGGGTGAAAGGAGGAAAGAAATGAGTCTGATTTTAAGAGGGCAACCCGAGGGACCCTCTTGGTCATGGAAACGTTCTTTCTGTGCCTTGACTGTATCAGTATCATTATCACGGCTGTGATACCGTACAACGGTTTTGTAAGATATTACCACCAGGGGAAATGGGGCAAAGGGTACATGGGAATTCTTTTTTTTTTTTTTTTAATTTTTTTCAATTTATTTATTTGTCAGAGTGAGAGGGAGAGAGAGCGAGGGAGCACAGGCAGACAAAGTGGCAGGCAGAGGCAGAGGGAGAAGCAGGCTCCCTGCCGAGCAAGGAGCCTGATGTGGGACTCGATCCCAGGACGCTGGGATCATGACCTGAGCCGAAGGCAGCCACCCAACCAACTGAGCCACCCAGGCGTCCCGTACATGGGAATTCTTAACAGTGCATGTGAACCTGCAATTTTCATTTTAATCTTAAAATTAAAACCTCAAGTAAGATACACTGTTAGGGGGCGCCTGGGTGGCTCAGTGGGTTAAAGCCTCTGCCTTCTGCTCGGGTCATGATCTCAGGGTCCTGGGATGGAGCCCCGCATCCGGCTCTCTGCTCAGCAGGGGGCCTGCTTCCCTCTCTCTCTCTGCCTGCCTCTGCCTACTTGTGATCTCTCTCGCTATCAAATAAATAAATAATCTAAAAAAACCCAAAAAACAAAAAACAAAAAACTCACAGTTAGAATTTCTTAAGAATTTATCATTCTAAGATAGTATTAATGTAGTATATCCTTTCTTATCTGTTATCTGCTGTTTTGAGACATCAACTATATATTTTAATCTTTTAGTTCTAAGAAAGATTAATAACATAAACCAGCTTTCCTACAGGTCTGCCTTGAAATGCAACTCCGGTATTCTGAGTTAGGATCAAGGAATATAAGCCATTTCAAGAGGGGGGATGGGGTCGGTCTTGGAGTGAGGGACACAAACAGTTAAAACAAATTAAAGCTTTATTTAAGAAAAATGGAAGAGGTAATAACTCAGTCACATGTTCATTAATGCTCACTACATACTTCTGCTTCTCCCACTGTTCTAAGACCTAAAAGGATTTTGAGGCTGACATGTTAACAAAACACTGCTTTAAAAGAAGAGAGGACTATATAGAAAGATAAAACTATCACTCTTATGCTTGAACTTCCAAATTTCTAATTAAAAATACATATGAAACAAGTAGAGAAGAATTTAGATAAAAGATGAATTAAAGCTGTATCTCACTCCTTGTAAAAAAAAAAAAAATTCAAGTTAGCACAGCCAGGGGTATAAACCCTATCAAATACTGCTATATTATTAATCAGTCCAATACCTATAAACCTACAAGGAAAACTTACAAAAGTAAGAGCCTCAATAGTTAGGCAGAGCTGCCAACATAGGTACCATGTAATCTAGGTCAATACTGTTTCAGTATTTTATTTTTTTTTAAGATTATATTTAATTTAACAGAGAGACCACAAGAGAGGGAACACAAGCAGGGGGAGTGAGAGAGGGAGAAGAGGGCATCCAGACAAGCTGGGAGCCCGATGTGGGGCTTGATCCCAGGACCCTGGGATCGCGAGCTGAGCTGAAAGCAGACACTTAACGACTGTGCCACCCAGGTGTTCCCTGTTTCAGTATTTTAAAAGATACACTAACCAGCCAGATTAATAAAGTGTTAAAAAAAAAAACAGGTGGGGGCACATATTACTGTAAGCTGCTCATATACAACCAATAAGTAATATTGGTACAAAACACTGCTTCCAACTGGAAATCCCAGTACTTTACAGCCTTCACCACAGGAGGAGATGGCAATGAACTTACAGGTATTTATTTCTACACATGATGCCTACACCATGTTCCTTTACTTCAGGGTACCATTAATTTTCAAAAATAAAAGTGAAAAAATATCTATTAAATCAACAAAGATCACGTCTTCATCACCATACACTTATTAAAAGATTGAACTACCCAATAAAGGTTTTAATGCTTATTTTCAGCAATTCTACTGTGTGAGAATGAAGTCAGACCTGGGACCTGGGACTCAGACCTGGGAACAACTGCACCTCTTCATTTTCTTCTTCTGTTACAAGGAATGACTTATTAACAGACTAAACCTTTTCTAGGAACAAACAAGAAAGCTCAACATCGAGGCAGTAAAATATCAAGTACTGAGAGACAAAGATCCCAGAGATAAGCAAGAAGAAATGAGTGTGACCATCTCTGTTTTTCACCTCAATGCACTGTCCAAGCTACAAGGCAATAAGCTAAATGGTAAAGGAACTGAGTACCACTCCTGCCGGTGTTACAGCACTAAGTGGCAAAAATGGAGTTCAGAGAACACCAAGGAAAAGCGACACTAGCAGAAACTGGTGCTTTCGGCAGAACAGGGGTGAACCCTAAAAGGACCAGTCCTCGCAAAGACTTAAGCCCAAATTCAAGTCAGCTTAACTCCTGCCAGGATAAAGATGATTTGACTTCCACCTCATCTATCTACCAAAAGTGGAAGTTAGTTCT